>WSTJ01001814.1:0-10720 GCA_019623705.1 Ceratobasidium sp. 428 | reverse complement strand
AAATCAGAACTCGATACAAACGATATTCAATCGCACAACAATCAAATTGACAGAAACATTCGCCGTACAGGAGTACGCGAAAGGTTTATATACAACAGCTCGTGAGACTTAAAATGGCTTTGGTTTTTTCCTTTTTCGATAAGAAGAAACTCGAAGTTGGATTCACGAGAATGCGCGAGAATATTAAAGGGGTAGGGTGAAAGGAGGAGTCGGCGGTCCTAATGAGGATGGTCAACATACAAGCAAGACAAAGCGGATGGGGGCGACGTACCATCGGTTGAAGGGAAGGAGAGAGCGGGTGCTGGTCAGGTGCACAAGGCGCCCACCGCCGACAAAGTTGAAGCTTCACAAGGATAAACGTTAGTCTACGTGAGATCAAGAGCCAGAGTCCATGATAGACTTACGTTTTACATTTTTTTTGTTTTATTTTTAAGTAAAGAAGAAAAAAGAAAAGGAGTAAGGAACTGAGGACCAACAGCTCGCACTCAGAGGGGGTCTAAATACCCTCAGTCGTGTGAACGATACTCCTCTCAATCAGCACGAGTCGAACGACGTTATCTCGAAGCATGCCATTTAAGTGTCGGCGCTGAACGGCGTACCAGATTTGGACAAACGAGAATGGTATGGCGCAGTTTAAGTTCGATGGGGTTGGTCTTTTGACCTGGTCATGCGACCTTGGATTGGTTTATGGAGCGAATGATCGCAGGATTATGACCGAGTGATGACGGTATGTTGGATGTATGCGCATCGCCTGAGGACGCCGTTGTCGGAGGTGGTTGTCCGCGTATCGTCGGCGCGTGTTGATCGGTGCGATATATGTCAGAATATAGTCTTGTAAAGATGTTTGCAGCTCCCGAAAGCTACTTTTTCGTGTAGAACTACCGTAATGAATAAGGTGTAAGTCATGAAGACTATAAGTTCCACGTCGGTATTTTCGTTATAGTTGTGTCGAACATTAACGGTCCTGCTTCGTTAGATCTCTTTAGCTTTCCGTTAAATAATGTTCGAAATGCTCGCGATTACGCAGGTATAAATATGGAGCATTGGAGGCAGCGCTACGGTCAAGGAGGTCCTTCGCCTGATCGCCTTCGGCGCCACTAACCTCTAATTAGCCGCCCGTGATAAAAAATAACATGATGTTTTGGGCTAAACGAGAGCTTGCTACAAATTGGTGTGCACTAGGTGTATTGTATACATACATGGTATCGAAGTGTTACTCACGGAAAACTTTCACTGCTTCCCCAATTTATAGGACATAGTGGAAAGACCTGGGGGGTTGACCGAAGTACCAGCGCGGGATCAAATTATTACATAGGCAGGGCCAATGTCTTAATTAATATAGCAGTGTTGGTTGACTACCCAAGAGCTGATAGCAGGGCGACGATTCGAGTCGAGGGTTGAAATGGTGGAACTCCGTCGAACGCAACAGTGCGAGCAACGGCCGGGGACGGGAGGAGCTGAAAACAGTATCAAGCGTGCCACGTGACATAGAGTGTGTTAGGTCACACATTTCCCGCTGTACGCGGTTCCATCTTTGTTATCTCATCTCTCTGTGTGCTAATCTGGAGTGTGGCCAAAAGATTATTCACAATTGCCGCCGGAATCGTAGGTACCTAAGTAATCGGATAGTTTGTCAAGCATGTCGGGTGCTATGGGGTAAGAGACCAAACGAGGTAAGCAACAAAAAATTCGCTGGCTACGATAGAGCGGCTTACCCTCATATAGGCGTTATTGCGGTCCATCTCGACCTCTTACCTTATTAGACGTCGCAAGCGAATTTCCGGTTATTATAAAGCGCCTCCTTCCATCCACGCTTGTTGATGAGCAACACTCCGTCATTTGGTAGGTTCGACCCACTAGCGCAATCCAGTTCAGATTGCTGACCCAAATCCCTCCAGCTTGAGCTCGGTTATTCTCCCCTATTTGCTCATTCCAGTAGCAACCACATCGCCTTGAAGCATGCGCCTCAAGTAACTCTTTGGGTGCGCTGCGGCCGCCTCGTTTCATCAATACTGTGTATGGTTTTCGTTTTGCTGTGTCCCCGCCGCGCGCTATGGAGGGTAAGCAGGTTAAAGCCGGCTCTGTTGAGTATGATTCCAAAACTTTCACGCGTTCAGTAGCCTTTATCCCCCTGAGCAACTGTGGGGCACACGGACCAAACAACAAGTGTTCGACAGAGTTTGCCAGAACGGGATAAAGTTTCGATCGGGGTTCCCTGGCCCTACCGCTATTTCAGCGCGTTGCCCAACACCAGCTACTGAAACCATCGGTGGTGACTTGACCGCTCACCGTTTGCGCAAGCGCAAACTCTCGCTCACCCGTATTCTGCCTAACCAAAAATACTTGGCGAAACGACAAAGATACTCACTGCCCCCGAACAATCCGGTCCACGTATCGGCTTTATTCACTTACATCCGGGTTGGCGTAAACTGAATACGCTATCCGACCTCACGCTTCCCTTTCACAACATGGTCACCGGTTGCGCCGACGAGACGTTGGCAATATGGACTGGCACCTACCAGTTTTTATCCTAGTAGCCCGACCTTGATCGAACGCTTGCAGTCGGGCCTGGCACATAGCAGACCAGCGCACTTGCTGAAGCCCGGGTAGCCGATTATACCTTCCTACAGCGAAGATGCGGTCGTGCCCTTCTGATGGTCCAAACCCTCTACTCTTGGCCTCAGGTTCATATGATTGGGATAGGGAGGACGGGGAGAGCCACAGTATCTCTGTGGTCGAATTTCTATATGATTGGGTCAGGTTTTTATGACAATATGTATCCCAGGGCACATGATAAGCTCTAACGATTTCGTTTTCCAGGTGTTTAAATCCAAGGCCGGATGAACGATCCGCATTTCGCAGTACAGCGATAGTGCGGTTCTATTCACCATCCCTAATACAATGAATATGGTTTTTGTTATTTCTGTTTGGCTGGACTGAGCAAGGGGACTGAGACCACAACCAAGCAGGTGCGGCTTGGTGTTCCCAAATCGGTCGTACTAGATCACATGACCTGGGCTTTTTGACGCAGGATACGCATTTAACGAGTTACATAAATACACGCTAGGCCGCTCTGAACAATCAATTATACGAAGAGATTTTCACGCAGAGGGACGAGAATAAAGAGGAGGAGCTTGAGAATAGTTTGATTGGGCTATCATGTAGGAATATGTTGGATATACTTGGGGGCCGCTGAAGAAGCTACACGACCCGAGCATATGCTCACAGCCCAATATGTATAAACGGCGCCCACCTCCAGATTTCTTCCACTCCGACCTTGTCGCGCAACTTTTTCGTCGCATTGTGCAGTGCCATCGCCGCCTTCGTATGGTCCATCTTTCCGCCTCTCGCCAGCTCCTCATACACCACCTCCGCCACTTCCGGCCCGTCTTCATCTTTGATCGACCACATCGTCGCGATCACCGTCGGATACCCGGCTGCTAGCATGCCGGCAGCTAGATGCATTGCTTCGTCCGGTAGGACATCGTCGCCGGTCGCTGTCTGGCATGCGGACAGGAACGCCAGCCCCTTGTGCTTGAATGCGCGCCTGGTGATGGTTTCGAGTGTCAGCCTGCCGTCGTGCAAGTAGAATGCGCTATGTCGAGGGTCCGCACGGTCCTGAATGGCGTGGCAGGCGAGATGTACCCAGCTATACTGCTCCATAGCGTCGAGTGCGGCGTCGATGGTCGCCATCGATCCATCGAGCTGATGGTATCCAGTGGCAGCGGTGTACTTTCCGACTATGGCGAGTTCGTCGACGGTCTTTGGTAGCGGTGATTTCCCAGGTGTGTTAGCCTGTCCAACTGCGAGTACTCCAGCATGTGGCATGGCGACAGAGGTGTTTGGAGCTAGCAAAGCGGCAAGGGTTGGGGTGTAGGAGGAGACAACAAGATCAAAGGCGTTGTGCGATGCACCATCGTATAGACCCGCCGCGTGTAGAGGCAAGAAAGAGAGCACTCCGGTTGTACACCAGGTGATATATGGCAGCGCATCTTGTGGCGACCTATTCTATAGGATAACGGAAGCGATGAGAGAGTACTGAAGAACGACAAAAGTGATGCTCACAGTATATTGTAACGCGTCGAGTATCGGCTCTACAACGTCTGACCAGAGCACCTTCAGGGGGTAAAGCCTATCGTGAGTGCTTTCGGAGAGTTTAGTGCGCTTGAAGCCTCGAGGCTTGTCCTCATCTCCGCGATGGCCAATCAAAGAAACCATGTCCGTCCGAAGCCCATATAACTTCTCCGGCGTAGTCCTGACTAGAGGCACATGAGTGATGTCGTCACGATCGGGGAAAATGATCAGAGCGTCGCAGCGATTACAATGAGTGGTATTGATTACCACTACCGGACCCCTGGTAGCTGCCTTCTTGAGTATATGCGCCTTGCGAGGCAGCATATAGTCCTCAAACCCGGCAAGCTGCCGGACCTCCTGCAGAAGCTGCTCCCACTGAAGTGCGGCATCATGACGCTGACCTTGTAGGTCTTGAACAAACGGTGAATCAGCCGATAGGCATGCGGCTCCGCCTTCTAGCTCAGCAGCCTCGAGCTGCGAAGCGATGTGTCGCATCCGATCTGCTAGTTGTGGATCAACGGCAGCAAGGTCATCAGAAGGTGTACGAGTTTGTAGCTGCTGGGTCCAAATGACCAAACGTCCCTGCTCTAGCCACTCAAGAGCGAGATCGTAAGAGCCGACTGAAATTGCCCATGCCACTGCCCTTGAAACAACATGATGGATGTCGGGTATGGAGTCGTATCGGGCTTGGACTGTCTGTCCAAGCCACACAAAGTGTGGCAGGAGAGTGAACACAGCCTGGAAAGCCTCAAGAGGAGATTGGTTGAGCTTTAGCGAATAGCGAGCCCATTCCCCGGCGCACCCTATTTGAACTTTGGGATCGACGATTGGAGGGTTAGCTGCTTTCTTCCAGCAAGTGACCGCCGACGCCACATTCTGTGACGCACACCTTGGACAAGCGAATCGAGAACGAGTTTCATAAGCCCTCCCAAGTTCCAGCAGTCGAGATGGATTATTCGGGTGATCGTTTGGAGTCAGCTTAACAGCTCGCGCATAGTAATCGATGGCTAGATCTATATCCGCTAGATTGCCGAACCCCTCAAATTTCTCACTTAGCAACATCCCTAGGCAACCTAGTAGCTCTGGTTCGAGAGAGTGGCCATCTGGATCTAGCTGTACGGCCAAGGACATATGCTTGATTGCCAGGTCTAGATCCGCTGTGTTCCCAAGCTGCCTATACCGCGACTGTAGCGAGCGTGCTAGCATGCATAACAAAACCGCCTTGTACGGCCGTTGGGATCCCGACACCAGCTGAACGGCTTGCAACTGGTACTCAATTGCTCGATCCATGTCTGCCGGATTGCCGAGCCTCTCATACCGATGCCTCAACGCGTACCCCAGGTTGCTCAATAGATCGGGCGTGATTTCTTCACTATTTGAAGCAAGCTCAACAGCCAAATTTTGATACTGAACTGCCAGATCCAGGTCTTGCAGGCTGCCCAGTCGCAGGTATCGGTACACCAACGAGCCTGCTAACTTATCCAGCACCAAAGGCCTCTCGGGATGACCCGCGGGAGAAAAACGAACCGCCATCATGCGACATTCAACAAACTTGTTCAAGTCTGAAAGATCACATGTTCGTTCGAATCGACGCTCTAATGAGCACCCAAGCTCCATCAGCCAATCTAGCATGTCTGGGTGATCCTCTGACAGAGTCTGAATAGCCAGCTCATAACACTTGATAGCCTGATCAATGTCTGCTAGATTTCCATGTTGTATGTGTCGACATTTTAGCAAATGTCCCAATGCAATCTGTAGAGCGGGCTTGCTTTGGTGACCGTCTGGGGTAAGCTCAACGCATAGGACTTGGCACTCGATTGCTCGATCTATGCATTCCCTATTTCCTATTCGATGGTATCGATGGAAGAGTGAGACTGCGAGGCTATTCAAATAACCAGGCTTATCTGCGTCACCGTCTGGAGTCAGCTGGACCGCTAGCATCTGGTACTCAACTCCTTGGTTGATATCAGCCAGGTGACCCAGTCTCTCAAACCGGTCCTGCAGGCGCAATCCAAGTTTATCCAAAGCAGCTGCCCTTAGCTGGTCGTCCCAAGAGTCCAGTATCATGACTTGCCGGGCGCATTCGATTGCCTCGCCGATGTCCGAGATATCATCGAGTCTCTTCCATCGCTGGTGTAGCATATCACCCAGGGCGCCAAGACACTCTACTTCCTTCATCATGCTTTCTCCCCTGGCTATTGCTAGAGCTTGACTTTGACACCCGATTGCCATGTTGAGTAGGTCTATATCCCCTGGTGACTGGCGTCCCAACTCCATGTCGAAGCGACGAGCCAGCAATGAAAGCAACTCCACCTGCGTTGTCCGGCTTTAACAATCGTAGACCATAGTCAGTTGGTATAACATTGCCTCCCTCACACTGCGTGCCACGGACCTCGTTAAATCATAGGTTACTCTTGCTCTAGGCGAAACTATCTTAATCACGTTTTTCAAAAACTTAACATAAACGCGGCTGGATGCAGGTTTGGTGTTGATGTTGTTGAACGGCCCCTCCACAGGATATGCAGCGTTACTTGCGCCTATCAACGACATCAATGCTCTACCCGTCTCCGTGTATAGATTGCTTACCACTGAGATCCGATTCCTGTGTGGTCGTTTCATGGCTTTTCTCCTCGTACGTAGTCTCGCTACTTTGAACGGAGCTGAAGTCACTCACGCTACTCTTGTACGAGACTAGCCGACTAGCTACTGACCTATTCAAATCGCCCATAGTTATGTCTTCCATTAAAGCTGAGGGCTCGTTTCACAGCTAAGAAGGATCGAAATATTCAGGCTGCTGTATTAGATAGGGGTGTTTAAGTTCTGTCCGTCGTAACTCTCCCCGTCTATATATACGGCTCTTACCCCACCATAGCCTCGAAGGAGAAGGATCTACAGTATTTCATCCTGTGCAACGCAGCTTCTGGCCCCACGGCTCACGGCCGCCGCTAGCAAGACATATATACATCACATTGATCTCACCCTGAGAAAGGTTTACCTTACATAGTCAACCGGTTGAACTCAACCGAAGAGTTATCGGGCATCTCCTTTCTACTACCCTGTGTCTTCTTACCTTCTGCTTATCTACCTTTTTGTCCTACGGTTTATCACGCGCGAGTGATCTCACTCTCAGCACCTTCTATATGATGCTTTTCTTCTTTGTATATCAGCCGCGTTCATGAACGCGACCCGATGAGCTATCGGCTTATACTCATTACTCGTTGAACTCCTGTATCGAGCTCAATTGCTCCGATAATATGATAAGTTTTATATACTTTGTCGTAACCATGTGATTCGCTTCAACATGATCGATGGGCCGTACTAACTCGATTTTGACAATTGAGGAGCACCAAGCACAGCCTGGTCATGGGCGCAGAGTTGCCGGCGGGGCATATATCTACAAGCTTCTCAGGGGTACCTCGTGCCGATCCGCGCTGATCACTATAAGGGACTACCGAGAAATGGGACCACAGTTGTATGGCCAATTGATGAAGGTGTATGCGTACCACCTGGGCGTGCACAAGTTAGAGTCGGGATATCGATTCGTGCACCGTAGCCTACGTTGGCATCTTTGAAATCTGAAAAACCGGCACGAAGCTCTTCGTAACTCTTGATGATAGCCTATTGATAAAAGAATCGAAGAGAACCAGCCAAACGCCCATTTCGCCCAGCTATAACTTGGCGTGGAAGTTTCGGCCACACCGGGCTATTAGCATCAGATTTGTGATGTCTTCTATATATGGCTCTACTTTGTGTCGTGGTTTTTTCAGGCGAAAGTCGTGAACCGTGGGTATCGAACGCTGTGGTGACGTTTAAGGCTCCGAGTCGACTGAAGCGCCCGCTGGGATTATACTACTGCAAAAGTGATTCGGATATGGATGAGCCGGCCTCTATTTCAATCCAAGAGCTGATGATTGAGGTGGGGAAGGTGAAGGCTGAAACGGTTATACCACACCGAACACAATGTAGCTGGACCGGACGAAGAGTATAATGTAGAATTAGCCTTCAGCGACATCTATAGCTCACTACCTTTAGATACGAGGCGAAACGCATTTCCACGCAAATTAACCCACCGCCAATAGCGGGCGCAAACTCTTTGCGTCGCTTTGGGCGCCGGCGAAATGGAGCAACAGGTGGAGTCTGCAGAAACAGCGAGCGCCACATAACAGAGCGTGTGAATATGCACGTGACTTCGCGTCGGCGTGCGTCTTCTCGCTCACCTTCTCCTCTTTCCCCTCTCCTCCTTTACCTTGCTAACGTGCGGTGGCAAGCAGGGCATCTCAGGTACCGCCAATGCTGCGCTCCTGCTCGAAAAACTGGAAGAATCCTGTCAAAGGATGTCACCTTGCTTCTGCAAGGTCACTCACCCCCCCTAAATTACACGCAAAAATCTGCAATCCACGGATTTGGCGCTTATGCTTCTGAGCACCGGCTTCAAACTCCTCCGACAAACCTCCCGCGCAACTCTTGCAACACACAGTATCTTCTAATGCGGTAAATATATTTGAAAAGTTTCTTCGCCATGGATCTGTTAGCTTTGAATAATGTCGCGCGCTTAAATGTACTTGGAATCGTGTACTTAGTCGATGGAATCGTAGGACTAGCATTCTCTTACTAGGGTAAAAATCCCGAATTTTGGGATGATAGATAGTACATGTTTCGATATCTTTTAGAACTCATCTTCGTAACCAATGATACGATTTTCAGGATAAAAGATAGCGATTCGACATACTGAAAAAAGGTGATTGACACTTGCCTCTTTCCCTAACTTACATAGTTTTTTTCGACAGCTTTGTATATACAAAAGAGTGCATCTGACCATGCATTTAGTACTAATTCATAGCTTTATTTGTAGCGATATCAATCGCGAAAAGTAGCTCAATTCGGGACATATTTAGCTACGTTCTTGAGACTCAATTCAGACATGAAAGAACGTGAATTTTGATACTATTCGGAGCAAATTATTTACTGTATCAAATCTATAGTTGGGTAGGTATTGCGATACAAGTAACCTCCCGCCGCTCTTCTTGCCCCTCGCACCGCGTTTCCCTCCCTTCCTAACCTTAATCTCGAATTACAAAGCAGCTAGGGCGTCAGCTTTAGCCTCAACTGCAATGTTGCACTGCTGGCGACATTGTCAGCGTCGCAGCACAAAGATGCTGGCATAGGCATAAAGTACATACCGTATTGGCCAGATCCTTCCATACGCGTGACTGTCGTGTATCCCATGGAATGAGATATCAGCGCAAGACTGGTTAGGATGAGGCTACACATACTTACTACTTTGATGCCCGAGTCGTGTAGCTAACTTAGGGAGCATGCGAGGAAGGGCGGGTGGTGGGGCAAAGAAGGGAGAGATTGGAAGCGTCGAGTCGAAGGGCCCCATATATACGATGATGCTTGATGTGGAGCGATTGCGCATGACGTATGGCTGACGCCACGGCTAAGCGCCAATCGACGCTTGCCGATTGGTGGATCGAACCCACTCGGCTTCGACTTTGACTTTGACTCTGGCACGGCCACCATGAGCCCGGACTCCACCCCACCACTACATCAATATCCCCCCTACCTGACCAGCAGCCTCTGGGTGCACATGCAGCGCGGCCGGTGCAGTATGCACGAGCTCGCTACTGAGTAGGAGAAAGCCGGCGCGGCACGCAAGGCGACACGCCCGACTCGTGCCCAACCACAACCATATTGCGCCAGCACCTAACGCCGTGCGCCACCTTTCCTCCCCACCCGCCGTCCCCTTTAGCATGCCCGGTTGACTTACTTAGGTGAGTTCTCCCAACGTATGACTAGCACTCACACTTTCAAATGTCAGTGACATACAACACTTGGTCGGGCGTGCGATCACGAAGGCAAGCACTACACTGTTTATCGCCAGGCACTCGTTGGCGGTTGGACATGGCTGAACTGCTCGCAGATCGGGACTTTGGATACTCGTTCAACTCCGGGAATAACGACTCACACTTATGGTACGTCTCAATTGTAGATTCCGTAACTTTGATACTTCATTGTATTGTTACAGTACACACAGACAACTTTTTTACGCCCCCAATTTGTCTCCTTTCGTAGTAATACGATCGCTTCGATATGACGAGAAACTCCTTTTTTTGGCCGCATCTCGTGTTAATTTATGATAAGTTTGATGCTAGAATATGCTAACACTATTTTTGACTCGTACGAGTTGCATCATAACCTATTGTCTCCTTTCCACATCAAACTAGACAATATTCAGTAAGTTCCGTACTTTTATACAGTACGAAAGCTACACCTTATCCACAATACATGCTAGAATTTCGCCTCAAACTAACCGAAAAAAAGTATCTTTCTCGTCTGGCACGAAAGATGCTAAAAAACCGCACGCACAACCCGACCATTTCGAGCTTGATAACCAGGAAGTAAAAGATACCATTAATTAGTACTACAGAACATACCATAATATAGCATGTCTGTAAAAAGTAACCAATTTCGTTATGTTGAGACATACCGAAAAAAACTCCGTTTTCGAGAACATAACTAAATTTTGACTTTCGTGCCAAAATTTAAGATATCGGTCCTCCTCAGAGATTTCAACGGTCTTGCGCACAACATCGCCGTTTCCGTATCTAAGAATCTACGGATTAGCATATACACTTGACTAAAG
>WSTJ01001813.1:0-10720 GCA_019623705.1 Ceratobasidium sp. 428 | reverse complement strand
TGGCAATGCAATCCATAAGTGGACGAGGGATCGAGTCAATGATTAGCTCGAAGCGAACAGAACACGCAAGGTGCGAGTGACTTACGAGAAACGACTGGGCTGCAGAGCTGCGCAGAGACTGGGGGGTGCTGGTGGAGCGGTCAAGAGGGAGGCGCCCGGCGAGGCACAATACTTATGGTCTGACCTGCTGACACATTCCCTTGTTTTGCGATGCTTTGTCGCGCCACCGGAACAAACGTGTGCTCTGCGCAATCGGAACTGACATTTCTGGAGATATCGATGTGAATGTGTAGATCCCATTGGTCTGCTGAGCACGATAATTCTTGATATACATATGAGTTGAGGCAGGATAGGGGCTCGTCAGTCATGGGCGTCAAGACACTTGACCGCGGAGCGCCAGTTCTACAGATAATACAACCCGGTTGGCTCGGATAAGTTGCACTCAGATGCGATAACTCGCCGCCTGAAATTTGAACTTCAAAACCCCGCAGTTGGAGCTGGTCCCAGGATCCTTCATGATGTTCTTATGGAACTACTTCTTCACAACATACTTTTATAGTGTAGAATACAACACTTGAAATTTCCAGCTTTGGGCTGTCGTGTCAAAGGAATACAGAGCAATACCTACTACGAGGCGGCGAAACTGACAGTCGGCCACGCCACCAAGGAGTTGAACCGCTATTGCAAATTGATTGACCGGAAGCAGATTCGCCAGGGTCCAAGTTCTTGTCACCTTCATCACAAACGTCTCCAAGACCGTCCCAGGCGACACCCTCGACATATTCAAGGTAAGATCATGTCTCCGTGCTGTTCTATTAGCCCTGGGCGTGAGCCGCCGATTTTCGCGGCGTAAATGCGCGAATTCACGATGGGACGGGATGGATTGCGTCTCGTGAGTTAGATGGTCATCCGCTAACCTATTATCTTAGTGAAA
This sequence comes from Ceratobasidium sp. 428, assembly GCA_019623705.1. NCBI lineage: Eukaryota > Fungi > Basidiomycota > Agaricomycetes > Cantharellales > Ceratobasidiaceae > Ceratobasidium > Ceratobasidium sp. 428. The sequence continues at coordinate 9,786 of WSTJ01001813.1, read as the reverse complement.
TAAAATGGCCGATTCTGCGCCTCGTGGACGTGGTGGATTTGGACGTGGACGCGGTGGTGACCGTGGGCGTGGTGGCCGCCGTGGCCCTCGCCGCGGTGGGCGCAAAGATGATGACAAGGAATGGCAAGTACATCAACCAAATTATGTCTTGACTCCAATCTCATACGACCCCCTCTCAGGGTGCCTGTCACCAAGCTTGGCCGCCTCGTCAAAGACGGCAAGATCAAGTCAATGGAGGAGATCTACCTCTTCTCGCTCCCCATCAAAGAGTACCAGATTGTCGACTTTTTCCTCCCCACCCTTAAGGATGAAGTCATGAAGATCATGCCCGTCCAGAAACAGACTCGCGCCGGTCAGCGCACGCGCTTCAAGGCGTTCGTCGCCATCGGTGACTTTGACGGACATGTCGGACTCGGCGTCAAGTGCGCCAAGGAAGTCGCGACTGCCATTAGAGGTGCGATCATCTCGGCCAAACTGAGCGTTGTACCTGTACGACGGGGTTACTGGGGTGCTGCTCTCGGTGAACCACACACTGTGCCATCCAAGGTTAGCGGCAAAGTTGGTTCGGTCATGTGTCGTTTGATCCCTGCGCCTCGTGGTACTGGTATCGTCGCCGCGCCCGCGTGCAAGCGTCTTATGCAGCTCGCCGGTGTCCAGGATGTGTACACACAGGCCAAGGGAAGCACTGCGACTATGGGTAACTTCTTGAAGGCTACCTTCGTTGCGGTACGCACACATTTTACTCTTAACCCGATATGCCCATTTATAGAATCATTAGATCTCGGCCACCTACCGATTCATTACCCCCGATCTCTGGAGGCAAATCCCCCTCTCCAAAACTCCCTACGACGAGCACTCGGCGCACCTCCAGCTTGCGGGCAAGAAGTCCGCTGTGTACTAGATATCTATGTTTTCCGAGCTGTAGGATTTGCGTTGTATCAGACTTGCATTTCAATCCATTGTTTTTCATTGCGAACGAACGTGCGCGCTGATGTACATGTGAGCTCGTTACTTAATCCATAGTCAACACTATGCCGGCCAAACTTCAATTTCATCCTCTGGATCCTGTCCTTCTGTTCCTTCGACATTTGGTGCTGGCTCTCGCCGTTTCTTCAGGAGGTGGGCGAACGGACTTGGACGGACGCGTCTCGCCGACCGAACCGCAAACTTTGGGGAGAGCTTAGTCATTACTTCAGAGCTGGTGGAGGGATCCTTGTGTTCTGACTCCGCCTGACGAGAACTCGATACCGGGAACGGCGCTATTGGGAGATTTCGCTTTTGGTTGGCGACAGCAATTGGCTCTTGTTTGTCCTGAATGAAAGGCGCCGAGCCCTGTGGTAATGGAATGTGGACCTTCCCAGCCTCTTCATCCGCGGCCAATTCGTCTTGCTCAGCTAGCGTAAAACCATGCTCTGGATCCAGTGTTGTGCCCTCGAGATCATCTTCCTCAGGCTCATCCCGCCAGTCTTCAAAGAGTTCCATATCAATTTGATTCAAGTTTTCCGAGTTAGGCAGGTCTTCCTCGTTGGCTTCGGATGATACTTCTAGGATCGGTGCAAGCGTATGCGGTTCGTTTGAGAGTTGATCCACAGAGGGAAAGTCCAAGCCTTGGGATCGAGAAGGTCCCTGGCCGATGTCTTCGAGGGACAGCTCCCGTAGTGTATCTCCGTTCAAAGCCTTTGGAACCATCTCGTTGTATGTTCCAGAGTTGTCTGGGTGTTCGTGGGTGTCGTCAACAGCGGATTGTTCTCCTCCCCATCTCTGATACACCGAAATTCCGTCTCCGCCAGTACTACTTGGTTGATTCGCGGTAGCGGTAGCGTAGGCCAAAAGACGAGCCTTGTAGACATCCGCCGAATCTGAACGCGGCTGAATCGACGATGTATGCGCGCCAATTTGAGGGGAATTGTTCTGTGTGACTTGTAGTATCAGACATTACTCCTACCATACACATCAAACCCACCCAAACTGGACCAAGTGATGGACTAGAAGTCTGAGCACGTGAGGATGTGCTAGAGTTTCCAACGAGTGCTTCAAGTGGTAGGCTACCTAGAATCGGGCTGATGGCACAAACAGATGTTATGAAGGGGTGTTGGTTGCGTAGCACGTCGCGTATCTCGTCTTGTTCGGAAAAGTGAGAACCGGCATAAGGTGGAGTAGGGACTGTAGCGTCGTCCGAGGAGAAGAGGAAGGCGGATTGCGCGGGCGAAAGTTCAGGGAGATGTGGAGACATAGGATGAACGTCTGAAATGAAGAGTGGAGAAGAAGTTATCGGGGAAGGAGCGGAGTATTGCATATGAGGCGGAGGGTCGAAACTTGAGTCCAAGTCGGGAGAAGAAAGCTCCACGTTATCGGTTAAACACGGAGGACTAGGTACCATATCAAAGTCGTTAAGAGGTATAGCGACGTCGTGATAGTTCTCTTGGTACGTCGGTTCAATAAACATCGGAAAGGCGTGCGGGGTCATCGAGGAGAGCTTCATACGGCGCAGAGGAGCACGAGGTCGGGGTGCGTGAATATGGGGATATGATACTGTCGTGACATTACCCTGATTGGCGGGGTGCGTTGGGGGTGGACTGGGTGGCTGAAACGCGAATGGATTGTGGTCTTCGTCCCGGGTAAGTTCGGAGATACGGGCAGGCGAAGCCGCGTTGGTTCGCAGAGGATGTTTTGAAGGCAGATCGCTACAAGTATTCGACAACCATTCGGGCACTTTGCCTTTTGACTAATGAGCAGAGTCAGGGAAGAGTTAGCGAGACAAATATATGCGTCGAAGAAAGCTCTTTGCGTACCGCATTTTCGTCCAATCGCCTGACAAGATTAAGACTCACATCTCCTAGGGGTTATCATGTTAGAATCGTAGCAAAACAGCTGAGTTATCCCCCACCTCTTTGTATCCCAAAAATCCCGGATGGAAGAAACGATTTTTGGTGTTTGAGGCGAGGTGGTGCTGGGGGACGCGTTTCAGCTGGTGAAGGGCGATGATTGGAGCGCTCAGAGGAAGATCTGGCTGGTGGGTGGTATCGCTTGGTCGGGGTATCTGGATTGGAAGACGAGGTATCTAAGGTTCGTGTGAGCCTGAACTGGGGAGCGGAGAAACGGAGAATAAAGTACTTTGGCGCCGAGGGTTAGATTTAGAGTTGGAGTGGTTTGCTTTCTTGTGGTAGGGTTTGTATTTATATCTGGTTTGAGTAGGCTTTACTGAGCGTAGTATGGTGCGGGTACGTTGGCGTCCACCTACTTTTGCTTTTCGTAAGAGCTGGGCCCAGCTCCTGCAGCAGCTCTACGTGGCATTCAATCTGAGTGTTAGGTACTTGACTTTATTTATGTCGTATGTTTATCGATTGGTGAGATCAAGCTGAGCGGTTATGGTGGCGAGGAAGGGATCCTGCGCCACCCAGACGGTTGATCGGGAGTCACCTGACTTCCGGGTCCGTTCCCCAGCGCTGATCACAACTGGCGAGTTCGTTGATTGGTGCCTCAAACCAACTTCAAACTAGCCTATCAACGAAACTACAACCTGCTTACCCACTTCTATAAAAACGTTTTATGGCCCTCGTTACGATCTCGGGATTCCCTTGTTCTGGTTAGCCCCTTGTGTCCGGCTCGAAATGTCTTCTCATCTTTGCCAGGAAAGACTCGTAGAGCTCAGCAACTCAGCGAGTTCCTAGAGAATAAAATCCGAGACGACCCAAACCCACATACCAAGTCATGGAAAGTTGTTGTGCTCTCTGACGATCTACTCAACATTCCACGATCATCCTATGATGGTCGGTTTGGCTCCTTGTATCGTGTCCAACTATGATCTAACGCTCACTCAGAAAGTCGCCTTGAAAAGCCAGCACGATTGGCACTTCTTTCAGCCATCGTACGGGATTTATCCAAGTCAACAGTCTTGATCGTTGATTCGGCAAACTACATCAAAGGATTCCGGTATCAGATATACTGCGCTGCTCGCGAAGTTGGTGTGCGCGTCTCCACAGTATGCCCCAGTCTTTTATTGATTGGGCATACGGATTAACTTCTGCGGATGAAAGTAGATGTACGTTGTCGCCACACCCGACATGTGTCGTGAATGGCATCAAGCCCGACAGGAACAAGCCCGTTACGCAGACGCGACGTGCGCATGATCATCCTTTTCTGTATACGCAGAATTCTAATGCCGAACGAATTAGATTCGAGAACCTTCTTCAACGTTATGAAGAGCCGAATTCGATGGTTCGTTGGGATGCTCCACTATTCACCGTACCTTGGTTGGACGAAAGCGTACCTGGAGAAGATATATGGAAAGCAATTACGAGCGGAGACGTACGACCTGCCAATCAAGCTGTAGCTTCTGTGCGTCCGTTTTTGTTCGAAGGTGTCTCTTCTCACCTATCTACTCAGATTGCCAAACCGCCGTCGGACGCACTACAGACGCTCGACCAGACGACAGCTGCAATCGTTGGCGCTATTATGTCTGCACAGTCATCCCTCGGCACCACAGGCGGAACCCTTCCACTCAATTTTTCATCTCCCCAATCCGAACCTCTGCCGCGAATCGACATTGCCCTCCCAGCCCGGCATGTATCACTCCCGGAGTTATCAAGGCACAAACGACAGTTCGTGGCCGCACGTAAAAAGGCGGTGACACAGGGGTTGGCCGGGAATAAGGGTGAAATGGAGTGGGGTGCTGAGGCAGTGGCAAGAAAATTTGTTGAGTATTTGGAGGAGAACATGCAGCCATGAGGTCCAAGTGTAGCATATGCTAATTCATGTGAAAATTCGTAGTCGAATCCTATAGGTTGTAGGGAAAGTCTAGAGCTACTGCCCGTGTCATGAGCGGCAATCAAGGCACAAGGATAATTTATACACCAGTATCAGTCCATATCGAACTTGATGTCGGTTAAAGGTTAGTCACTTTGGGGATCTCATGATACCACTGGGAAGCGGAAATCAAGGACCCGGCCTTCAATTTGTCCTTATAATCCGAATACCTCTACAAATTACCATGTCGCCATATCAGGTGATTCTCATAGCATACACTTACTCTACATCTATGCTCTAATATCCCATGGAATCTCTCCAGAGTCACAATGGCCTCCGAGGAGTAGGTAGGCGCCCCCATGAATATGGCGCAAGTCGTGCACCCGCTGGGATGAAAAGCTTTCAGCATACATCATACGCTGATCACATCAACATTCCATTGCGCGCTCTGTATGCCATGCGTGGCTATACCAGACACGACGCAGACCATAAAAGCCGGACACCAAGGACAATAGTTTCATCGCACTCTTCCATTTCAGCATTCACTTGAGTAACTTTTTATTAGCTTTTCAGCATGCCCATCAACCTTACTCCCTCCAACGCCGATACACGCACCTTCAAGATCGCCGCCGTCCAAGCGGAACCCGTCTGGCTCGATCTACAAGGTTCGGTAGCCAAAACTATTAACATCATCAACGAAGCTGCCGCCAACGGCGCTAAGGTGTGCTACCCTGTTTGCGTGGGGGAAGCTAGTATTTACATCTTTGTTCTAGGTCATCGGCTTCCCAGAGGTCTTCATTCCAGGCTATCCATGGACACCTTGGGCTCAGAACTTTGCCGCCGCTGCACCAGTTCTCAAGGCGTATCAAGCCAACTCATTGCCTCTGCACTCCGCGGAGATGCAACGCATACAGGACGCCGTCAAGAAAGCCGGCGTTGAAGTTGTGCTCGGGTTCTCGGAGCGCGACGCTGGATCACTATATATTGCACAAGTGACTATCACGTCAGACGGGCGCATCGCTAACCACCGGCGTAAAATCAAGGTGAGGTATCCATGCTTCTTATATATTCACTTAGCATACTCACGCGCCCTGCGTTAGCCGACTCACTATGAAAAGACAGTCTTTGGAGATGGCTCCGCCCAAAGCATATTCAATGTGGTCCAGACCAAGTACGGGCGCCTGGGAAGTCTTAATTGTGTAAGCGTCGTTATTCGACTACAGTATATGAATGGGCTGACCGGCGATAACTATATGCGTCGCAGTGGGAGCATATTCAACCTTGTAGGTGCTTCACAATAACATAAGGCATACATACTGAGGCCAGCCCCGTGACAGTGCTTAAAGCCCATTTTTATAGCCAGCATCCCCAGATCTTTGTTGGTGGCTGGTGGCCCGCGTTTGCGCCTCATGAAGGCAATTCACCGTATATCGTGTCTGGCGAAGCGTCTAGCCGGATGACACAGATGGTTGCAATGGAAGGCTCGGCGTTTGGTATCGTCGGATGTCAGGTCGTAAGCGAGGAGGGGGCTAAAAAGATGAAGGTCAAAATTAAGTTTACAGTTTGCGATTATCAAATATTAACCGTAATATTAGCTCACTGGATTCCCGTGGTTCAAGTTCCCAGGAGGCGGGTTTTCAACCGTAGGCACTCTGTTGAATCCATGTATAGTAAAAATTTTGACTTACCCTTGTTCTAGATATATGGGCCTGACGGCTCGCAACTTGTGGAGCCGGCCGACCCAGGCGTCGAGGCTATTTTGTATGCTGACATCTCTCTCGACAAGATCGACGAAGTTAAGCTAGTTGCGGACAATCAGGTTAGTTATCCCCTGGGATGGTATGATAATCCAATAAACACGCATATACCTAGGGAAACTATTCTCGTCATGACCTATTTCACCTGGCCGTACACAACAAGGGATCTTCCAACTGGTATGCCAGTTCTTACGAGAATCCAGAAGACCGGGCCGTTGTGAACAACATCCGCGGCGAGATCAACAATCTTGCCGCACTAGGGCTAAGCCCCATCGACGTGGACAAGGAGGAGGCCAAGTAGCTGAATGTTTTAGTGCTATTAAGTATAGGTCTCAATGAGCGTGGTACAACCAACCGCTGCTTTTTCCGTTTTCTAGTAATATTGTCCTGATGAATCACCAGCTCAAGCCATTCACCAACAAGATAAAATCGTCTCTTATTTGCCATTCAGGTACCGTGAGTGGCAAGGCACGAGTGACCTTAAGAACCTTAACTTCAAATATCTTATCGAGCCGTTCAAGAAGCGTCCTTTGGGTTGAAATAAGTGTTGTGCTACAAAGCATTCACATGAACGCTCCGAGCGACAATCATACAGTGCGAAGTAGCGCTTACTAGGAATCGCAACGACTAGCCCAGGCAAGAGTTCGACTCGGAAGTAGAGACAAAGTGCGTAGCTTAGTTTTGATTCTGATATAGATAACCTGGTGGTCTCTTTTCGTTGTGCTTTCCCTCTCCAATCGCTCAGCCATGTACCAAGGTCTCTTTAATAGCTCATATATCCCAGATCCGCGGGAGTTGGACTATATATACGATCCAGTCAATTTATTAGGGTGAGCTATTTCTCTGCAGCTGACTCGGTTATCATAACACTCACCGATGTATATATCCCAGGCCATGGTTTCTTTCCGCAATGTTTTCTCTGCTGCTTAACGTCAGTCTGCACTAGCTTAACCGTCTCTGCGTATCAGGCGTCTAACTTACCTTCCACAGGGCATCATTCTTGTTCAAGTTGGTCTCCTTCTTTCACATACCTAGGCATCTACCTAGTCTTTTATCTTTCAGACACACAACTACGCTGAGTACTATACTACCAAAGACCCACTTTGGCTTCGATTATTAGTATATTCGTCATGCCTACTTTGTGTTGGTGCGTTCTATTATTAGCTCGGGATTACGGACTACTAACCCCGCATCAGCGAAATCTGCCGATACGCTATCTATTACGGTGAGCCCGTTATCTAAATCTATAATATCTTAGCTTGTTTACGCCGCACCTTCGGCCAGTGGCGGATATTCGGTATGTTAAACTGTCTCGGAAGCACAACTTATGCGTGACTGAGAACGTTTCAGTCAAGCAATTTGGTGACTACTGGAGTGTATGTGCTTTGTGTAAGCTCAAAAAGGTGGACGGTTAAGTGATTGTTTTTATAGCTTGCAGACGGCTGGACTTTGGATCAAATTGCCACGATCGTACTGAGCTCTTTCATAGGGTTCTTTGTTCAAACCTATTTCATTCATCGAGCCTTCATGTTGTCCAGGAATTGGTACTTTCTGGTAGTCGCCTCGTTTTTTGCACTGAGTGGGCCAGTCGCCTCAATTGTCCATGTAGGTATCGTACAATTGAAGCCTGTTCCTGACAATACCTCACAACAACTATACTCGACAGATTATGATCGTTTCCGACCCGAACGGGCATGATGTACCACCATATCTGATAGCTGGTGTGATTTATAACTTGTCAAAGCTAATATCTACTGACTAGGACGGTGCCATGCCCAGCGACAATGATGATTGTTGGCACTTTTGTTGCTGATGGGATTATTACTGGTTTTACTTGCTGGTATGCTCTCTCGGTCTCATTCCAAACCGTAAATATATAGTTCTAAAATTGTGTTCTCGTTTTGGTGTCAGGTACCTACTAAAACAAAGTCGGATTAGCCGGTTTGCTGGGACTAAAGATCTGATCGCGCGGCTCGTCACAGTATCTATGCAGTCTGCAGTTCTACCTTTCGCCTGGTATGCCAACCTACTTAATAGAACACTTACCTGGCTCACAAAAGCACCAACATCACTGAATCATAGCGCTATAGCTAATTTGGTACGCACATCAAGCATATTGATACCATAATATGTTCACTGACACATGGTTTAGGTCTTCAACTTCCGGCTGTTCAACCAAGATTCAGACTGGGTAATCTTATTCAATATGCTCATGCCGTACTTCTACGTTAAGAGTCTATTGTTCACGGTGAGTCTAATACATCGAATCATGCACAAGTCCTCTAGGTTTTATTCGCTCGTTATATGCTAGCTCAATTCTCGCTCTAAACCCCAAGTTGCTGGTGAAAATCAAGGCGCCGGACCGGATGTTCATGGCTCGCACTCGGTCACTCTCAAATCCCCTGTGAGTACGTCAAATACATGGTGGAGACAATTCATTTGACCTAGTGGCTAAACGTAGGGTCTCCTGTGGCCTAAACAAACCGAGAATCGCACAACTGAGGTCTATGTCACCATTACTAGCCAGAGTCGAGGTGTGCTAGTTTCCTAGAATCCTTTGGAGGGCATGAGCAATTGCTAACGTACACCCCTGAATGTGCACGCAGCTAGCTGAGCGAATGAAGGCTTAAATATTATGTTCGTCAGCTTAGACCATGCGATTTGGTTCTGTAATGTTAAAGTGGTGTGTAGCGCCACCGCTAGTACGACAGCTTTTCGCTCCAAGCCCCTAAAATTCATTGCTATTTGTTGCTTTTAATCAACTGCTACTGCGTAAAGAGTCGAATAAATTGTTGAGGTCATCAAATCAGCGCATACCAGGGGTGCACGAGATATCCTTGAAGTGGGAGCGCATGCAGTGAAGCCTTTCAGTAAGTCCGTTGAAGGGAACCTTCAGCTCATTCAGAACCTTAAACACCTTAAATCGTCCAAGGATTGATGGGTCGTTGAATTATTTTTATCATGTGTTTTTTGTGAATTCAAGGTTTAATACATGTGTGAGATGCGAATTACATTCAGTTATTAGTTCAGAAATCAAAAAATTACCTTGACCCCCTCCAACGTGTACCTCGTCTCGTCATCGTACTGCAATGTTTTGAAGGGTCGTCAAAACCTCCCGAGCTGACGGACGTTCATGTGGATTCCGATGCCAGCAAAGATTTAACAAACCCCACAGTGGCTCTGAGAATACATTTGGGATGCGTGTCGGTAAGATCCCATCCATAACCGCGCGAATTACCTGTGGTTCATTCCGAAGCTCTGCGAACGGGAGTTTGCCACTAAA
>WSTJ01001812.1:0-10733 GCA_019623705.1 Ceratobasidium sp. 428 | reverse complement strand
ACCATCTCCGCTCCGGTTAAAAGGCTCATTTGCCGCTTATTAGCGGCATCTGCTAGTCGACGTAAGGGGAAGATCTCTGTTGGGCGAATCCCATCGTTGTACTCGACCTTTCGAGATAAGCTATAGAAAAGTTTGGATGAGGCTTCCGAGACAACGCCTAGTCGCATGTCGTTGAGCATATCGACTAGCTCTAAATTCGATAAGGGTCAATATTATTTGCCCTAGAATCATATGGTCGATACATACCGGATTGCTTTTGACGGAATACTTTTGTCAAGGTGATCGTGTTTGGTACGGCCTCATCCCAGCATTGAGCCTCAAAAGCAAATGAGATCGGTATCCCCGCGTCGATATATGCTTGTTCGGGGACAGGTGGTAGTTGAAAGAAATCTCCGCAAACCACCAGCTAAAAGTATTGAGTGAATCTTAATAAGAGATATGCGAAGCCGAAATACCTGTAACCCCCCAAAGGGTTTATTTCCTCCCCGAATTGCTTTACCGATCTCGTTTAGAACATCAAACCATCTTGCATCGACCATGGAGACTAAATAATTGCTATTGTCGGCAAAATCCACGATACATATCCCTATACTCACCTTCATCAATAATTAAGACCTCAGTACCCATCCATCGCTCCATCGTGCGTGCATTTTTAGCCTTCTTAATAAGGTAGCTAGCATGCTGATTTCCCAGGCCGACACCTATACTCTATTATGGGCCCAAATTCAAGCGAATCGAAATCAAGTCGCTTACCCGCAAAAGAGTGTAGTGTCTTGCCCCCTATATTAACCGCAGCTATACCGGTGCTGGCAGTAACAGCAACTTGCGCGTGTCGCCTCCTCAGTTCCTGGATGATCTCACGAAGTAAAACGGATTTCCCAGTTCCTACATCAGAGCTGTCAGATGATGGAGACGAAGATCAGGCACGCTGGACCACACCTGCTGAGCCAGTAAAGAAAACGCTTTCGCCAGCAAGGACCATTTCGAGAACATGTCTTTGCTCAGCCGACAGTTCCACACGCCCTGCGCCAGCGTCGACTTCTATATCTGCACGAGCTTTAGGTCCTGAGACCTCTTTCTTGACGCTTTCTTGTTTGACACGACTAGGTCCAGCTTTCGGTGCAAAGCGGCTGGCCTCGAGTGATTTGTCGGGTCCGGGTTTGGAGTTCGATTCGAATGCTGCTCCTCCATTATGTTCATGACTCGGAGGCCAATCTAAGATCTCGACGGAAGATGACTGGGTGACGGGAGGGAATCGCTCGGAACGACCAGATAGACGGGGTTTTGGCGGCCTTGGAGATCGTTTACTTGGTCCAGGGCTGCCCCCAGCTGACGAAGGTATGTTTTTTGTATACGGCTTCTCTTCTCGCTGCTTTTCTGTAATCTTTGGTTAATATCAATCAATGTGGCTAGGTTTGATGAACTAGCCTTTCTCGGTACGTATACAGCCAGTCGAGACTTTTCTTGCCGCCGAACCAGAGCCTTGAAGTTGTTCTAACCACGCACAAGCGTCCTCAAAAGATGAAAAAGTTTCAACCAAAGCCTTTGGATATACTTGGAGCTAGGGAGGCCAAAAAATCGTGGCGCGTTAGACCTCGTGCTATACTTTATCAATCAACTCACAGCCTCTTGCAACTCGGCCTCTGTCATGAAAACGGTAGAGAATGCGCTTGAGCTGTATACAGCATACCAAGCTGTCGGCTGAGACATCTGTGATACGAAGGTGATGGCTAGGATCAAACGCGCATCGCCGTTATCCACGTCAGGTCACGTGAACTCAGACGGTTTCGGCGATTAGATTAGCGCTCATGAGGACCGTCCACGACGTCAGGCACCATCACTGCGGCCACCAGAGCTACGCTCATTATACCCCCGGCGGCAACAACACAGGTCCCACCGCTGAAGAGACATGTCTTCGTCAGTCATAGGGCGAGTTGTTGACGACGCAGAAGGTAGCCCGAACGGATTCCAGTATTTTGGAGATTGGGGTTTGGGCGAGCCAATTCAGCAGCACTACGGACAAACAGCCCATTATACCAAAACCCCTGGAAGCCGGGCTTTACTGTTTTTTAGAGGTGAGTCTGCCTTTTCCCGCAATTTCAGCGCCAGGAGATTCGATGACTAATGAATCCGTAAAGGCACGAGTGTTACCTATTTCGCGGATCGACAAGCAAGCCTCACCCTTGCGAGCGTCTCAGTTGACGGACTTGCACCGGATCGAGTAAACCTCACCAGCCTATCGCCTCAGTTTCAACAGCCTGTATGGAGCAAGAACGTGTCCGATGGTGACCATCAGCTAGTGATCGAACACGTTGGGTCGGCTCAGGCGAATATAATGATAGACTATATCAAGTAGGTTGCACTCTTCCCGATCATGATCGTGGGCTTAGCGAATTTATTTTGGTGTTATTTCACAGTATCTTATCCACCGGGGATCCAGCATCCACCTCAGCCGGCCTGTGAGTTGACTCTCTCTCCTCGATCGCCCTTCCCCTAGCACTCATCAACCGATCTAGCGGAGCCACACAAGTGGGCAGCTCCGCTGAGTTCATAGATGATACCGATCCGAATATTCAATATTCACCGAACAATTGGCGGTTTGTGACGGTACGCAACTATTCAATCATGAAGTACGTTGATTAATCTGGGACCGTAGGAAGGGCTATTCTACAACACGAGTAGTCAAGTTACACAAACCCGAGGAGCGAGCTTCCAGCTGAGGTTCAACGGAACTGCGATTTGGTATTTTACAGACGTTGGCCCTGACCATGGGAATGTTACCATATCAGTCGACGAAGACGACGCTGACGGGGAGGTAGCCAGCGGGTACGCACCGCGTCCAGTGAGTCTAGCATATCTGAAATTCTTTTTGGCTGCTTCGATAACTAACATAGCGGCACTGTAGCTGGCCCAGCGGCTCATTTGGTCAAAAACGGACTTGGAGCCCGGGACTCATACCATTAACATCACTCACAGTGATACAGACGGAAAATATGCCACGCTAGACTTCTTTAGGTACAACCCGAGGTACGACCGCCCTTGATCCGTTCCTCACTAAACCAAACCAATCAACACTCCTTTGTTCCAGTGCCGGTACCGAACCCGACAGCAAAAAGTCCGTTCCAGCTGGTGTGATCGTCGGTGCAGTGATTGCGGGACTTTTCTTCCTTGGCATCGTCTACTGCGCCTTCCTCTGCTGGGCTAGCCCCCGTTTCCGTTCGCGCGAAGCCGAGGACGGGAGTGCACCTCCTCCATCATACGGAGCCGCCAACCGCTCGTCTCGTAGTAGCGGCACAACGACGCCCAACCACCCGTACCGAGATGCAGCCGATTCTGACTCGATACCTCTTGGAGGAGCGATCCCGATGGCGAATGTGATGCCCCTTCCGGAGACAGGAAGGTACCCCGTCCGAATGAGTATGAATGCTGGGGGCGAAGAGTCGAGTGGCCCAACGCCGGCACAACGGTACAGGGATAGCATTCGGGCTTCAATGGTCGGGAGTGGGACTGCGTCGGACTCGGGCGTTGAAATGAGTGAGTCGACTTTTTTTTTGGCCAAGTGGATACGAACCTCACTAATATCTTGTACGATTACAGCACCACAAATGACTCAACGCGGGGCAGCGCTTACCCTCTCCCCGCGACCGGATGGGGAAGAGGCTGAAGATGTGGAACCGCGCAGTTCACCGCCTTCGTACCAGAGATAGATCGTCAAAACGCAGTCGCAATTGCTCTCGTAAGGCATTTTTCAAAGTATCGATGTTGGGGTCTTATTGCTGTTATTGGACTCTTATGTATGAACATTGGCTCTGTTGCTTTCCGTTATATGTGTACCTGTCTTTAACATCTCGCTGTTTTTCGAGTGGTAAATCATTTATCTGACTGAAACGGTTTCTGTTATGTAATTTTTCACTTAAACTTGTGGGTTATCATGGCTTGTCATCGGTCGTTCATCAGCAATCCCAACCAACCTCTCGCAATGTTGAGCTTCATGGCGATCTAGTAGTTGTATGCAAGAGGCTGTCGTGCCCGATCTAAATTGAACACTTTCCGTAGACAGCGCAGCTGTTTACCCAGCGTGCTTTTTGTACGATACCGCCTCTCCCCACTCCTCCGACATATATCACTTATACATGTGAGAACACACCGTAGGTACGCCCTTGTGGTCCTCAATATACTAACATCATGTACCAACGCTCACATCACCAGCTAGCTCAAGTCAAGTCGACAGCGTGGGTTGATTCATATCATATTTGACTAAGGGTTGCACATTCAACATTCCTACACATCGAATCATTTAGTATCAAGTTCGGGTACGTCATCCTTCAAGAGCTATTATTTATCTGGTTTTGGACAAACGTTTCCCAGTCCTCAGAATCCCAGTTAGAATATTCAACCTCTTTCCCAGCCACTACAACTGGAATACGGCTTCTAAGCCAGTCCAAAGCTCCGGTCACATAGATATCCTTTATGGTCTGATCAGGAATACCGATGGTACCAGAGTCAGTAGGACTGATAGTATGACCAGCAAGCAGGTTGAGCTCCAGATTTTCTTCGTCTCCCGGCTGGGGAGCTGCCCAGATGCAGTTAACTACGATGAGCCTATGAAATGCATACAGACTCGCTATTTTCCGCAGTTCATTCAAGTACACACCGCCGCTCAGTAACCGAAGGGTGTGTAATTGCGGGAACCGAGCGACAAAGCCATTACCCATAGAGGCAAGCAATATAGTCATAATTTCGTGGAATGCACCTCCATAGCTGATAGATAATATTTTCAGGTGGGGGAATGAATCTAGGTATTGGACAACGCGAGCATCAAGTGGTTCACGAAAAGCGGACGGGATTCTCAAGTCAAGTGAGATCACTTTCGTGCGCTCAAGAAATGTTTGGATTGCCACAGTAGCTCTATGGTCGTCGAGTAGAGGCAGTGACATGTCAATATTGCAGTTAGTCGATATGATTGGGAGTATTCGCATCAAATTCGTTGCAGAAAGTTCACCTAGATGAAGTAACCTGAGGCTTGATAGTTCAATGGGGAGATCACAGAAGTCTTCGGGACTGGGACGTATAGTTAATTGTCCTAAGCGTAGTACTTGTAGGGATAAGCTACTAGATAGCATGACCCAAATATCACTAAGGGTTGGGCAGCAAGCCTCGGGTAATTGCGTCAGCCTCAGCTCTACAAGTCCTTGGAAGTAAGACACAGGCCAAGTGAGAGGCGCTGTGCGAGGGCCTAGGTGGCGATCGGACATTCCAACAACTACAAGCTTGGTGACAGATCCAGGCGTGCCATATAGCGGGCAGATATCAAAAAGTGTTACAAGTGATTTATACGTGGCTGGTGGATGGCCGCATATAAGGGATGCTACTCGAGGGATGTGGGACCGTAGTAAAGGAACCAGTTGACTCGTATCCGTAGAGCCGTTCACAGGCCGACGCCGAAGATAGATGTGAATGGGTACCGCTTGAGAACGCTCTAGCCATAGCTTTGTACGGTTTAAGAACTTGGGATCGCACGTTCGAATCAACTCTTCCGACCCAATATCGATGTTAGCCCAGAGGGATTGTTTTGCGATGGATGTCTGGCGCCAGTGAGCACAGACTTGTGCAAGCGTCATCAACAAGTTTTTCGAAGGAGGTACGAGATTATGCGGATAAAACTCCACGACCATGGAGAAGACCTTGCCCAACACCTCTGGCGGAAGCCGCCTGATGGGTACTCGTTCTGTAGACATGTTGAGTACTAGGTTCGTATTTGTTCGAGACATTGTCATAGCCTCCAGAGATTGCTCGAATTTATAAGTGTTAGATTGGATCGACAAGACAGTTTCTTCAAGCGGGAAAGGATCGCGCGAGGTGCTACAAGATTCAAGTGCTGCGTTTCGAAGGGTAATAGAGGCCTCTAGGAAAGACTGGGCAGCGATATTCAGGTGTTCCAATGCTGCCTCCCAGTCACTAGTGATGGGTTTCATCTCGCTTGCGATGTTACAGCTCCGGCTGGAGGAGATTATAAATTCAAAAATTGGGCCACGAGCGATAAGTAGTGGGCGACTAGAGGGTTGTTTACGTCGTTACGTAACCGTTTGACGCTCTGCTTACACTTACATGTAACATAGGCAGTCGCTGGCCCGAATTTGACTACAACCACCCTTGAATTACCCGCTGATTCTCCGAAATCGGCGAACACAAACCGCTTTTGCTTGGCTAAAATCTAAATTACTACTGTACACTCCTAGACTGCTTGGATGGAAGCACTTAATCGGTGGCTTGTTTCTCGATTGCAACTTGAAAGGGCAGCATCCGATTTTTTCAACGCCTGCGGCACCTTGCGCACCGAAATATCTCAGGCACTTGCCTCGCCAGTCAACCGTTTTATATTAAATGACGCTTTCAATCAATTTGAATCTCAAATGGATGTGATTGGCTCCGTAGAAAACTATATGCATCGGTCACGATCTACGCTGAACTCTTTACTGAATATTTCGCCATTACTCGTCCCGATGAACCAACTGCCTCCTGAAATTCTCGGTCGAATATTCACCCTTGCGCTTTCTGTTTCGCCGAACCGTCCTGGCCACTCCGATTCTGAGCCCGACACTCTGCGCTCCATTTCCCTTGTCTGCACCCGTTGGCATGATGTTGCGCTAAAGGTCCCTGCTCTGTGGTCCCATCTTGAAATCTCCCCTATATACCCAATACACTCCAGCAATACCGCCCGTATTTTTGACCGCATGAAACTCTGGCTAAATCGAACTTGCGGTGCTCCATTTCATGTTTATGTGACCGGAGATCTTCGATCGGGAGAAGCTGATGAACAGCTGGCGTTTGCTGAACAGCTTGGCACCATATTGCAACCCTATTCACCCTCACTGGGTTCTCTGACAATACACAACTCGGATGGATATTATCTTATAAAACGCCTACTTTTACTTTATTCCACACACGGTATACCGGGCTCATTGAAAAATCTGTCTTTATCGAATATCATGGCAAACGATCGCACAGGAACTTTGAATTGGCCGGTCAGGTTACTTCAGGGACTTGCGGAACTACATCTTGAATCACTAGGAGGCTTGATTATTCCGTCATCGGACGTAATTGCAGCTATGCTGTCCAGCTCTCCTGCTCTACACACGTTACGATTATACAATCTTCGGATCTCCTCCGACCATATGCGAAACCACCCGATGATCCACCTACCTTGCCTGAAACTTCTTCGCCTTATGGGCTTGAGTGGGCCGGGTTCACCGTTACTCTTATCTGCTCTGGCTCCCGGAATGCTAGAACTGGATGTCAGGCTAGACTTTAACCACGACATGAATGCCCAAGCCATTCTTGAGCGCTGCAAAGTGGTTTCTCTGACACTTTGTAACAGTGGGCACGGTCGCAGTGGCGATATTCTTCGATCGTACCTTTCAGCTACCCCAAATTTGCGGGCCCTGCTTGTAGAATCCCTACCGTTCATGGATAGCGCCTGGATTTTTAGTGAATTAGTTTCGGCCTGTGATTCAGGACTGAAAATTCCGCAGCTACAGTCGCTATGTGTGACAAATGCTGGTGTTGATAAGTTTTATCTCGTCGGTTTAAAAACAATTACTAAAGCGAGAGGTCTACGTCATTTAATCTTCGTATCTTGTAATTTCCTAGCGTCTTCTGTAGAGATGATGGATGCCGAGGATGACGAGGATGACGAGGACGAGGAGTACGGCACAGACAGCACGGACGAGGATGACAGGAGTTTCACTCAGAAATACGACCGCGGAATACCCGATAGCGTTCGAGAGTGGTTTTCCGGGTGGGTTGGGAGTGTTTCGGTAGTTGACAGCCGTATTGGGATGGTTTATCGAGGAGCGGACTCGTTTGTTCAAGGGTTGACAAAAATTGACTAACGGCCTGTTCTCATGTAACATGATTGTGAGGGTTACTCTTATTAGGGTAAAAATCCTGAATTTTGGGATCATACATGGTATGTGTTTCGATATCTTTCAAAGTCATCTTCGTAACCAATGATACGGTTTTTGGGACGAAAGATAGCGATTTGACGTACTGAAAAAAGGTGATTGACACCTGCTCCTTTCGATGACTTACATATCTTTTTTCGACAGTTTTGTACATATAAAAGAATGTATCTGACCATGTATTTAGTACTGATTCATGGCTTTATTTGTAACGATCTATAACAAGTTGTTAATCACGAAAGATGGTTCAAATCGGGACGTATTTCGTTACGTTTTTGAGGCTCAATTCAAAGACGAAAGAACGCGAATGTTGGTATCATTCGGAACGAATTATTTATTATATTAAATCTGCAATCGGGTGGGTATTGCGACAGAAGTAGTCCCCGCCTCCCGCTCTTCTCGCCGGTCGCACCGCGCTTCCCTCAAGCTCCCTTCCTAACCTTAATCTCGGAGACAAGGCAGCTACGGCGTCGCGCCACTGGCGACATTGGCAGCATCGCAGCAGCACACAGATGCTGACATAGGCATAAAGTGCATACCGTGTTAACTAAATCCTTTCACACACGTGAGTATCGTGCATTCCATGAAGCTAGATGTTAGCACAAGACTAGTAGGGATAAGGCGACATGTACTTACTACTTGGCTAACCGATTAGTGTGGCTAGGGAGCATGCGAGGAGGGGCGGTGGGTGGTGGGGCAAAGAAGGGAGAGATCGGAGGCGAGAAGTTGAAGGGCCATATATATACGATGATGCTTGATGTGGAGCGACTGTGGATGACGTATCGCTCCACGCCACGGCTAAGCGCCGATCGACGCTTGCTGATTGGTGGATCGAACCGGCTCGGCTCCAACTTCAACTTCGCCTCCACGTCCACCCGCACGCACCCAAACCCTACCTTGACCCCGCCGCTATGCTCGTCAACACCTCGCCTACAATTTTCCCCACATGGGGTGCTGAAGCCGTTAGCCCTAACAACCATCCGTAAGTGTTTGACCAGCACGAGGTGAAATCAGCTCATAATCCACCACTTTAACAAAGTTGAGGTCTAGTTCCGACCTAGGAACGGCTGTTCTGCCGTAATCACACTCTAGCGCACTGTGTCTTCTGGGCTCCCAAACCTACAATGGCTAGGCTCCACAGTCTACCGCCCGGCTCCTAGGTGAGTACTGTCGCTGCGATGACGACTTCTTTGCATATACGGGAGCTCACGATGCTGACAATCGTAGGACTCACTCGAGAGCATCAATCACGCGAATGGACAATTGACGCACCCGCCCCTCGTTCATTTTGCAGCCCCTGTTTCATTTCGCTTACGGTGGCTCCGCTTTGATCTGGGCACCTGGAGTGTTGACTGTGAGATACATAGTACATAGTTAAATAGACAGTGTGTTGGTACAGTACGATCTGGGTGTGCTAGCACTCTTTTTGATTCAGAGGAGTCATCCTCTAACCTAATGTCTCCTTTCGACATCAAACCTGACGATTTCTGGTAAGTTTAATTACTTTATCTGTCACGAAAGTAGCAGGTCATATCTAATACATACCAAAATTCTACCTTAGACACAGCGAAAATAGTAGCCTTTTCTGTCCGGCTGTGAAAGATGCTAAAAAGTGCACGCGTCATTTATCTAGTTCGAGCTTAATGGTCCAGAAGTTGAACATACCATTATTTTGTATCGTCGTACGTACCAAAAAATGGCATGTTTGTAAAACGTAGCGACTTTAGATATGTCGAAAAGTCTTCAAAAAAAGGCTGTTTTCGAGAACATACTTAATTTTCGACTTTCGTTCCAAAATTCAAGATTTCGCCTATCCTCAGAGGTTTATGTTCTGGTGGTATTATGTTCTAGTTTCATAACTCTTTAATTGTGTTGATTGGAGGACACTCTTGAGTGCTCAAAACCGTGTTAAACGCTATATCAGTTAACGAAGCTCCGTATCTCTCTGATTCTTTCAGCACAGGCCTTTACTTCTGTCTACATATTATTAGAGAGCTTGCAATTCAGGAAATTTCCTAAATTTGTTATGCTGCACACTAAACGTCATTACAGTGGAGCATTACAAATTAAGGAAAAAAGCTAAATCGCAAGCTCTCTATTAGAACTAAAATAGCCCACGGACTGCGCGAAATTCTTGGTAGCTTTTGACTAAGCACGGACACAAATTAGGCTTCATTTGGCCTTGCTGTGGTTATTTCCGACCCAGATGCCGGTTGCTTATGTAAAGGATCTAGCCTTTGTCTCTCTGCTCTTGACTCCGACCACCCTTGTCCTCGTCGCTCTCAAATCGTCTCTTGATCTATTCGCCAACTATAAACTAATGGAAACCCTCAATCAATGGATTACAGCCCAGTCACATCTCAAGGAGGCGGCGGCTAGCTTCCTTGATGCCTGCCTTGCACTCCGGAAGGCGGCTGCGCAGTCCTTCCCTTCGCATCCCGACCATCTCATACTCGAAAACATGCTGGATGGCGTGCGGTCTCGGATCAGCTCTATTGGTGTCGTCGAGAACTGCATGCACGAGTCGCGCGCTATGCTCAATGCGCTGCTCAATGTCTCCACCTCCCGCGTGCCGATCAACAGGTTACCCCCTGAGATCCTCGGTCGCATTTTTTCAATTGCCGTAGCTTCCTCTCCATGCGCCCCAGAACACGGCAAACGGGACAGCCTACTCGATATTCCTCTCGTATGCACTCGGTGGTGTCAGCTTGCTACGAGCAATCGCTCGCTGTGGTCGCACATCGACATCAATTCTGGTCGAGCAGGCCATTT
>WSTJ01001811.1:0-10758 GCA_019623705.1 Ceratobasidium sp. 428 | reverse complement strand
AAAAATAAATGATTACGAACGCGAGAGACTTGCCGCTCCCGATCCCTGCGACGTAGACAACATATTTTCTAGAGTATCATCAGCAAAGGCAGTTTTTGGCTGAAAAGTGTTTGACAAGGCTTTAGTATGGTGGGGAAGTCTTGTTGAGCACTTTTCAGGATCTGAGATTCACTAAAGCACTCTAAAGCACTCTAAAGCAGGTCATGTGACTCACCAAGTGCTTTACACTTGCCCGTATCACCTTGTCAAGCTGTTTCAAGCTGAGCTGGTACCCTTCCGAGCTCTCTAAAGATACCCGGCAAACCTTCAAAGCTGCTGGAAAAACACACGACCAACCTTCCGAGTTGATCACAAATCACCACTACTCAGCCCAAGATACTGCGCTACCTGGGACAGGACGCGTATGGTGTTAGTTAAAACTGTATCGCTTTTTTATTGAAGAATGTATCTGATACAAAGGGCAGTGCTTAATGTAGAATGAAGACTTTATAGCCCGCAATAGGGCACCTGTCCGTGTAGAGAATCGATGTCTTCATTGGAGGAAGGCTCGGGACTGCGTCTTGCCTCGCTTGCGTTTGCTAGTTGTAAGGCTCGTCTCGCTGATAAACTTCTGGCAACTCCTGGAACGAGATCATCCTATCAGGCCGGGGTCTTCTGTTCCCAGCATCTCGCCGCTTGCGCTCCTCGGTAATGTCACGCTCATAATCCATAGACTTGAATTGCTCGAGTTCCTCATCTGTACGCGCGATGATCTAGTTGATCTCTTCGTTGTCCATTACAGTATCTTCCTTCACCTCCTCGTTGTCCGCCTCAAGCATCATACGAAGCACCGCCTCGGATTCGGCAGTGCTTGACTGGTTGTTGAAGCGACCGGCTTGGATGACTTCGCTGTCTATGTCGAGCTTTTGCTTAGCCCGAGCAAGCATGTGCTCTTCCACGCTACGTTAGGTGATGAACCGGAGGATCACAACTGAATTTTTCTGCCGGATACGCAGTGCACGATCCTGGGCTTGCAAGTCGGCGTGAGGGTTCCAATTGGAGTCGTAGCTATAAACCAAGTCAGAATGCAAAATGGAGCAGTTCTGAACAAGCAACGTACATGATGACAGTGTCGGCAGTCAGCAAATTCAACCCTAATCCACCAGCACGCGTCGACCGAAAGAAAACATCGTATTCAGAGCCCAGAGCATTGAACGCCTTCAGAAAATCTGCACGGTCGTCTGGCTTTGTTCCGCCATCCAAACGAATTTGTATCCACGAAGAGTCATGTAATCTTTGAGGATGTTCATCACTTGCGTCATTTGGAAAAACATTAAAACCTATACACGCATTAGCAAAGCATCTCGCGATCGACGTAGAGAAGGCGTACTCGATGATTGAACGCGAACTACTTGAGTAGAATACGATCGAGGAGCGCAACTTTGCCCGAAGCGCGGTACAGGGAGGCGTTGAGCTCCCTGCTCGGGTTGATCGTATCCTCAACTTCGGGGAGAACAAACGGATGCTGGCAAATCTTTCCGAGTTGCATGACGGTGTTGTTCAACCCCTTGATCCCGCTTTGTTTGCTACATAAAAGTATTAGGATAGATGACACAAAAAAGTGCCGTTGGAAACTCACCCTTTGGGATCCTTGGTCTCTGTGAACAGCATACTATGCTTCTTGAACTGCATGTACAACTGGCTTTGCGATGCGCTCATCTTGCACTTGATAACCTTCTCGATCTTGTCCGGCAGCCGACTCTCGACGTCCTCATTCAAACGACGCAACAAGAAGGGACGTAACACCTAGGATCGCTTGTGAGAACATTCACACCACCAACGCGCTGTTAGACATACTTTGTGCAAACGCCTAATAATCAGCAGCGCCTCTTCTTCGTTCAACTCGATCTTGTCAGCGGTTCCAGAGTTAGCGCACGGAGTGTTGAACCATTCGTCGAACGACTTGACACTGTTGAAGATCTTGGATAAAGCGAAGTTGAGCAGCGCCCAGAGTTCTGGAAGATTGTTCTATTATTGAAAACATTAGTACGAGGAAGAGCAGTTGAAGTGGAACGGAAAACCTACCTGCAACGGGGTACCTGTCAAAATCAAGCGGTAACGAGAAGAATAATATTGGTTAAGCGTCTGTGACAGCCGACTCCGCGTATTGTTCTTGCGACGACCCTCATCTTTAATAGCCGCGCGTCAATACTATCCAATAACCACACTTGACATGGCTCACCGATGATCATATGCACCCATTTGATCTTACCCCAAAAACGGCCTGTCCTTGATGATACTCGAACGTCGAGAACAATACCTGGAAATTCTGGCTGCGCAAGTTGAGTTGCAACTGCCTTCGAACTGCGGGAGAACCCTTGTAGACGACCGCGGCGATGGAAGGCGTCCATTTGGAAAACTCGAGCGTCCAGTTGGTGAGTGTAGAAAGGGGAACGATAACGAGGTAAGGGCCATGTAGTTTGTTGCGCCCGACAAGGAACGAGATAAGAGAGATGGTTTGGATGGTTTTACCCGAACCCTACAAGGCCCAATAACGTTAAAATGGGAAAAGATAGTGGAAAAACCACGTACCATCTCGTCTGCAAAAATTCCGTTCAACCAATTGTTGTACAGACTGACCATCCACTGCAAACCCTTCAGCTGATACTCCTCCAGCTCGCCACTAACAAGTATGCTCGGCTGCATCGTAATCTTCTCCGAAATTCTGTGCGCAACCGCGTAGTAGTTGACCTTGCCCCTGTCCTCATTCGGATCGTCCAGCCCTGCGGCACCAAAGGTCGCCTCGCTTGCGGGACCATCTTCGGTTTCGAACGGAATGACCGGTGCATCTCGGTGGATGTCGTCGTTTTGCTGGGCGACGACGGCCTGGGCCAACGAGTCAAGATAAGAGTCGGTTTGTTTGAGTAAGTGGGTGAGACGAGTATCTTTGGCCGTGTCAATAAGTTTGAGGTAGGCCTCTGCGCAATGCAACCAAAGTGTCAGTAAAAGAAAACTGAAGGGGATAAACAAAACGTACCCTCGTCGTCCGCCTTGAGCGCCTTGAGACGCTCCTTAGAAATACGCTCGATACGCTTTTATTCTTCCTTCTCCGCGACAACATGGAACTAAAGAACCGCGCGACCCATGTTCTCCATCCTCGCTCGTGCATTCTGGTTCGCCGCGAGTATCTCTCGGCCGTGCGCGACGATAGTGCCAAGGTAATCCAAGTGTTTCTGCTTGGCACGCCGCTCCCGCTCCTTGCGTTGCTGTCGTCCAGGCAGCTCCATATGACGTACGTCACGAAGAGTAGGCTGACGAAAACGACGAATGGTGCTACGATCACCGGGTAGAGTCGTCACCTCATACAGGCCTTTGACGACAGTGCGACGCAAAGCCTGCTGACGCGCGCGCACTTGGAGGCTATTGAGTTCGATGAGGGCCCAAAGCTTGCCAGGCGCGCTCGCCGAGTGGTGGATGACAACCGACGAATCTTGTACCTCTGGCCCTTTGTTTTCTGGCTCCGGTTCACCCATGGTACTAGGGAGAGGGGGGAGTTCTCGGATACGCTGGGCGATGCGAGCATCGATAAACCGTTCGCGAGTTTGTTGGAGGGCAAAGGGATCAAGACCGAGAGGCGCGATACTAGGAACGATGGCGCGAGAGTTTTTAGAAGTGACAGGGCGAATACTGGGGTGCGTGTAAGCGTTGTAGGGGTATATAAGCAGACGCAGGTGCGACGGAAGAGGGGAAAATAGCATTTTGGATGTC
The DNA here is from genome assembly GCA_019623705.1 of Ceratobasidium sp. 428. Classification (NCBI taxonomy): domain Eukaryota; kingdom Fungi; phylum Basidiomycota; class Agaricomycetes; order Cantharellales; family Ceratobasidiaceae; genus Ceratobasidium; species Ceratobasidium sp. 428. Next base: position 7,011 of record WSTJ01001811.1, on the reverse strand, counting down.
GAGAGGGACAGGAAGCCCGCGCTGCAGGTACTCCCACGCAGGGATTTGGGAACGGAGTGTCGAGTTGGCTGTGGTTGAACGTAATAGGGGTCGGTGGCGACTGAGGGGGGCTAGGCGCGTTGTGTCCGCTGGGGGCAGGAGTGTCGAGAGCGGGTTTGGGCGTAGGCGCCACGACTATTCCGCCCGGGATTTGTGCCTGAGCCTGGGCTTGTTGCGTGGGCTGTATAGCGGTCAGTGCAGGCTTATATTGACAGTATCTGTACGTACCAGACCGGATCATCTACATGCCCTTAAACATGTTGAGATATTGATTGATGTTCGCGAGCTCTTGACTTGTCTGGTTTGTAAATCCAGCCTGCTTGAGCGTATTCGAGCGCTATAGAAACCGAGTGAGCCACGGCGAGAGAAAAACAAAAGACAATACTAACAGTGACGAGATTTTGAAAACCCTCGCGTGTCATTATATGTATAGGCGGGAGCGAGGCAGTGGCGGCGGCGAGGATAAACGCGATGAACGCGACAAAGACGCGAGCGAGCGACACGCAAACGCGGTGCATCCCTCTGCAAGTTGTCTACCCACTCGCCATTTCTATACCATAGTCGTGAGCGAGCCCAAACAACAGAAATTAGAATAAAGGAAAATGTACCATTAATATCGCCCAACCAGCCACGCTCCCACACATCCCGTCCCGGCGCCCAATCCAACGCTAATAAAGGCGCCCGTACACCAGCCTTTAGCCGTAGCCCGCGGGTATGACGGATGGGGAGTTTGCCGGAAGCGCGGGATAACGAGTGATGATTTGTTGACTTGCATGCAGCGAACCGGAACGTTGCGGACGCTCCTCCCGGCCCGAGACGAGCGGTTCAGAGGTAGCGCGCAGCTTGCGTTCCGTTGGCACCGCCGTGCGGAAGCTCAAATTCCCACGGCATTGGGGCTAGGAGCTTGACCGCGCCCTCCACGGCATTGGGAGGACTGGCGTTACAAGCCGGAGCGCTTCAAGGACTCTTCCGGCCCAGAACGAGCGGTTCAAAGAGTCGAGTTGAAGCGCTTCCGGCCCTAACTCCTCGCCTTAACAGGCGAGGGCCTAAGGTTTCGCGCAAACGAGCAGCGGATGAGTATCGTGCCTGGGAGTCGCGACGTTGAGGAAGAGTGTTATAGTAACTAGAAAAAATACGAGGTTGGAGACGTCTAGTAACAGGAAAAAAAAACCCCCCATGGGACTTACCTCGAACGAAAGTGGTTGCCATCAACAGCAGGCCAAGTCACATGACGAGCTCCAAATCCAGCAAGCATCAACAAGCACAACCAGAAAATATACCATGTAATAAACCTAAGAACACGCACACACATCAGACAGTTACGGAAATATTTATGATATGGTATGATTAAGTGACAACGGGGTAAGACATTGAAAAAATGTACGAGTTCGAAAAAAAGCTCCATCCAGCCCGGCCGGTTCCATATGTTCAAACGCGAAGCAGCCACAAGCATCACAATATCAATTTCACACTAACGCAGGCTTTGCATGCTGGGCGAAACGATCAGCCTTGACAGTCGACATCTCGCCGCGTATGTCTCGTAGTGTCGCTTCCAGGTGGCCGATATACGTGGTCGCTGCGTGAGAGCATGGGTTTAGTAACTCGGCATTACTGGAACATTGGTACGAAGTACGGAACATGAATAAAACTTACCTCGGTCCAGCAAATCCACCTTGGAGCACTTGTCGCGAGACGCGGGAAGCGCATCTTTGAGGCGAGCAAAACCACCGCGCAAGTCATTACGGCGGCGTTGCTCAGACTCGACAATACGCTTGCGATGAACGTCAAGCGGAGACGTGCCGACGCTATCAAACGAGTTAGTACATAATCAAATGAGATAACAGTATGCGCACGTGTTGAGACGCGTCTCGTATCCCGACGCATGCCGATGGACGAGGCTAGACCCGTGGGCTGAACTGTGCAGGTTGTTCGAATTTGACGAGTTGACCGAGTAGGGGGAGCCGGGTGAGGTGACTCCATCAGCGTGTATGGTCATCCGCCTACAAGTGTGGCCTTCTGTCGAATTGTTGGCCAGATGTCCGTGGCTAGAGTCAAACCGAGGCACGATCACGGGACCAGAATTGAGGGGCACGCGAGACATGGAAGTGGAGGATGGGCCAGCGAAAGAAACATCGAAGTCATGCAACGGGCGGGAATACGACGGAGTCATGCTATATTGGGATTGACCAGACGGCAAGGCAAGATCTGTTGCGAACGGCGGGGACTGCTCGGGGTAGGACAAGGAAGTAATGTTACACGGTGCGAAAAGGTGGGGCAAAGCTTGCATATCGAAATTACGAGCTGATGATAAATTAGCTGTAGCAGATCGTGTGAGCGTCACAGCGAAATCGAAAGAAGTCAAATAAATCGTACCAAAATATGATTGACGAGATACGAGTGCGAAAGAAAAACAAAACCTGATATCGCCGGACAGGGCAACCTGTGCGAAAGTTAACAGTTGAGGTTAGCAGGCTGTGTTGTCCCGGACGATCAAGACATACGGTACGTACTATTCGCGGCGCAAACGACGCTGCTTCTCCCAATAATCGAATACCGAAAAAAGCCAAGATGACGCAAATGAATTTAGATAAAAGCTATTATGGGCAGATAAAAGGTCGGTGGACGAGGACACGGGGTAATTTTGACGGAGTAAGTGATATCGAGGGGCGAGGTGGCAGGTCATGCGAAGCTGGGACAGCGGGACCACAATGGCGCTACGACGACGATTGCGTGACGCGTGCTCCGTTGTGTACAGCGATGTCAAAGCCGAGGGCTGGGCGGCAAACGGACAAAATCGTTCCAGGTATACAAGTTTCTTGGTCGACAGCGAATGGTGGTGGTTGGGGAGCTCGAAAATGGCTCGCACTCGGCCGGCTTCAAGCCCTAGAGGTTTGAATTAGCGGGCTATGTTTGTATGAACATGGAAAGCAAATAAACACACCTTGTAATCCTCGTCGATTGTCGTTGTTTGCACCGGGCGAGAAGAGAACCGTGTCGAAAAAGCCAAGACGTAAGACGCGCCCTTCCGGATCTGTCGACAATTTAAATGCTCGGACCTGGTCGATTTGTGGATCGAGCGCGGGATCAAACGGGAGACGGCGATGCTGGAGCTTGCATCGCCTCCACACTTTGAAAGTAGTGTTGTGCGAGATGGGGAAGGCAGTCCGCGCCGGGTCGACTGAGCGGAGGTACTCGATGGTGGCGGGTACCAAGTCCTTCGCGTTATGCTCGTTGATGAGGTAAGCGCCCTTCACGGAGCGACCAAGTGATGGGCGCTTAGCGATCCGGACCGTGGGGCAGGGCTGCCACACCTCGTTATCTCCGCGACCGTCACCACCACCGACCGAATCCTCTGGCTCGCCATCGCTGTCTTCCCCGTCATCAACTCTAGCCTCTATGAATCGCGAATCCAACACCAGCCCCGCATCATGCATATACGCACGTAAAAGCGCCCAGGCTTCTCGATTTTCCAGGTGAGCGATCATTTGTTGAGTCGGGTTAACATGGTTTGTCGTCGCCCAAGGTTTCTTGACGAAGTCGATGTGGAGTCGCTCGGTGATTTCGGTGTTATATCCTTCGGGTGCGCCCAGCTGACGGATGAGATACGTATAGTGGGTAAGCATATGGAGCTTGGCGATCTTGTTAAACCCTTTCTCATTTTTTACCAGCTTGCTTTTCCGCTTCGTCCGCTTGATGAACACGTCTTTTGCGCAATTAAAGTCGAAAATGTCCTGATCCATCGCCTGGAGGTCGCTTTCCGTTACTTCGTGTTTATGAGCGCGAGCCGAAAAATCCATAATGCTCCTCACGGCCTGCACGAACTTCGGTTTCTCGTGTCCAGCCACGATTGCCATCATGGTACGTCCCAAAGCTTTTGCCTCCTTCCCAGTCCACTGGCTAATCACCGATATTCCTCGCGCGAAGTGGCGAAGTTTCTGGAACCGCGGCATTCCTTTCGTACGACGGTCCATCTCCTTCGCAGTAAGCATAGCCGTCGCCCATTTGATGGTATGGTCTCCGAACACCCCCTTGTCGAGCTGGTGAAGAAGATCCGGGGCGATGCATGTCGATATATCGACGTACGGCAGATCGGCCCAGAACGGGCGAGTCGGGCGGATCCCGAGCACCTCAATCGTGTGAGTGTATCCATTCCAGTGATCATCCAGCGCGTCCAACGTTTGGCAACGATCTCGTCTCGGATATCGCACTGATAAGTCCCCTCGCTCGTCGCCAGGGATCCAACAGATAGGGCAGCAACTTTCGCGAACGCAAGTAATCATTGCCTGCTCCGGGAAATCGGCAATGTATGCGGCGAGGATTGGAAAAACACGGCGTACGCCACCGTCAGCGCATAGTACGTCGATCCCAGTTCGCGAGAGTGTCTTCAGAGGTTCTAAGATTGACTCCATGCAGGCATGGAAAAGCTGCCAGCCAGTCTCGCTCCGTTCGGTTGCGTTGGATATGTTGCTAAGGTTTGATACCGGTATGTAACCAATCAATAAAGTTGCGCGTTCGCTAGGGCATCGACGAATGTTCCTGCTAATATTCCCAATCGTCATATAGACCGGCCACGCTTTCTGGTTCCCACTGAACACAGTCAGCTTAGTTTTGTCGGTCGACAGGATGATCGGAACTACGGTCGCATATTTTCCAAGAAGGTTCTACTCACGAAGGTAAGCTTAAGCATCCAAAATCGATATGAGACTAACCTGTATCTGCCACCACCACTTCGCTGACCACATCTCGTCATAGACTCGGTTTTGCCTGGTTTTGCTATCGTAGTGTTTTTCCGGGGCATACCGTGTGTGCGGAATAAATCGTGGGTCGGTCAACAAGTGACGGATCATAGCCACAATGTCCCGTTTCCACAGATCAAGTATCTCATCGTTCTGATCTCCCACTACCCTTATCGTCTCCCGGAACCACGAAGGACCTCGAGGTAAGCGATTGACTTCCTGTTTGAACTCTTTCAGGTTCCCCCAGTGCCAATTGTTCGTCTTTATATTTTGTCAGGCACTCGAAAAATACACAAAGTTACAACACGAACCCTTGGTAACGAGAAGTACTCTGCCTCGTCGACACGGCTGATCGGCAAATGATCCAACCAGTACGCCTCTTGAAATACGTCTGGTTCTGCTAAAACTGACGTATATTTTGGTGGCGGCTCTCGATTCACTTCATGAAATTCAAGTGCCGCGCCGGCCGTTGGATTAGGATGGGGTACTGGAAACAGACTGGGACGCGTCGGTTTGGCGAACGGATGGGGGCCCCATTGCTACGATAGATAGGTAAGCTAAATTCAATGCAAAGCAAAAACTCTAAGGTGCTCACTGGGACTGGTGGTAGGTCTTCATCTTCGACTTCCTCCAAAATCGCGTTGGGGTTTTGTCGTGGTGGGTTGCACTATGAGAGTTTAACGTCGTGAATCAGGAATAAATCAGAATCGTACATGTGTACTCACAAAGTTACCCGGCATATCCTCGTCTTCAACGTCTTCGATCGTCACACTGGGACTTCGACGAGGAGGCTGGAAACTACTTAAGCTGTGCGTTCCGAGGTTCTAATTAGACAGACTTACCATCAAATCGGGCGCATCTTCATCCTCGATATCCTCGAGGATTGCGTTGGGATTTCTTCGTGGTGAGCTGTTCTTCAAGTTTATAACAGCATTAACTAACAGTGCTTAGAATCGCAAACACAAATTCAACTCACACGTTTTCTGAGCAGATCTTCGTCGTCAACTTCCTCAAGCGTAACACTCGGCGATCGACTCCGAGGTGGGGATGCCGGTGGGTTTGGTTCAAAATACTGATCAAATCCTAGCCCCAGCCCCGTAAAGTCGACCTGGGTGCGAAACCGCGGTGGACGAGGCGGGGCTTCATCACGCTCTCTGGTTCGCTTTGCCTTACACTCCGGCTTGTGGCTGATATGGCGTTCCACCGCTGGGTATGATTTGCCAATCCACCCGCAGAATCGACATTTCGGTGAGGTACCAGTTTTCTTCATAGTGATACAGAGGCGGAAGCTAACGATACAGAGGGGAAGTTTAGTGAGCAAGTAAGGCAATGATGGTTCTACAGAGATGATTGCGTGTAAAGGGGGGTTGCACTAAGTTATGTGAGTACCGATTGTTCAAACATTTCCAGTGCGTCATTGATGTTGTATGTTGAGATGTAGACCTTTGGCCGCTCGGAGAGAGCGCGCAAAACGTTTCACAGTCCGCGCCGACCGAACAAACTTCTGGACTGATATTTGTGTCTGCCGGGCAGCGGGTGTGGTTCCTTACTTCAACACCCCTGCATCTACGTGATATCGATGGCTTCAAATGTGAGGACTTAGGGTGAGTCAATTGCCCTACCCCCGCAACGAAAAACGTTTCTCGGCTTGGCTGACAGACAGGCTGAACTTCCCGAACGATACATGGGCGCCAGTGGCGAGCAGTCTCGAGCCCTCAATTGAGACAGCAATTTAATCTAGTGCGCGACCTCGACCATCGTCCTTGCTCAACATATTTCTTCGTACTTCTGGCTGCCGTCCCCATTTAATTCCTACAATTTGTGCGTCATTTTTTGTTTGTTTCCGTGTGGTCAATCACTGTTGCGAAGCATAGCACAGCCACTCTCCTCAACCGAACTTTGCAATCCACCACCACCACAACCGACATTTAAAGCAGCTGTGTTCCGTTGACAATGCTCGCCATCATTACACAGTCCACTTTTGCTCACTCAATCGAACACTTCGCTATTTTCCACTCCGTATTTTCTATTCTAATTATCCAACATGTCTAAATCCTCGTACTCCCAGACGTCAGGACGTCTCCGCCGTCCGTCAGAGTGTCGTGACCTCGGTCACTGTCTCTCTCTGTGGTCTCCTTAAGTAGTGGCTACGTTGTCTTTGGTGTCAAAAGTCGTGTTTTGTACTAGTTACTGTTTACAGTGTAGGTCTTGGTGGTGGTTGACGAGTATAAAGCAA
>WSTJ01001809.1:0-10760 GCA_019623705.1 Ceratobasidium sp. 428 | reverse complement strand
AGAACACTTACATATTCGGCAGCAGCAGCAACGTCGCCGTTCTTTTCCTGGATATAGAGCGATGTAGTCACACGATGGCGATCAGGGTGGGTGAGCGAATGATGTACGCACCTGGAGCGCAAAAATGGCTGTCTTTCTTTGGACACCGAGCGAAACAAGCTGGTTAACATTATCTTTGGATGACATTATGTCGGATTATATTTGGGGTCGTCTACAGATGTGGCTGCTCTCGTCGCAGGAGTCAATTCGGTTAATGCATCCGGCATCTGCTCCATCTCCGGAGTCCGGCGCTTGCCGGAAAAGGTATGTACGTATATCAAGATAGACATACAAGAGTTAACCCTGATACTCAAACTTCCTCAAAGGTCGTAAAACGGTGTCCTGTTTACCATTTACGGCCATATACGCGCCTACCATCATGTATTTGCTTTGCACCAACCACCCATGTGACTACGTGTCACGATTGGTAAAGCATTTCCGACGGTTGACTAATGCGTTCTACGCAGCGCGAGGATCTAGTATTATAATTTTTGATCACCGGCCATCGATCTTTGAAGAATACTCTTGGCACTTGCCAAAATGACACTCGTGTCAGGCTGTCGTTGGGCTGAGGCCGAGGCTGGTTTTACATTTTCAAAAACATAAATCATGGCCAAACATTGCCCGCCCATGTAAGCCCCCGGCAACCATGGCCGCGCGCTTTGCTCCATTGATTGGTTTAAATGCGAATGCGAGCCTCCGTGTCTACAGCATAGCGCTCAAGAGTTCAGACTCCGTCCTATTAGTTCGTAGTCCCATATCGCATTCTGAAATACGGCCTTTTGCGCGGACATCCCTTGAATCGCCTTACACGAAAATTTCGGCGCTTCAACAAAAATAAAGCTCAGGTCAATGGCTCTGGTTATTGGTTATAGGAGACCAGAAGAAAAAGAAATAGTGATTTGTACGGATTCCGAAAATCACAAGTACTATAGAAACCTCTAGAAACGGAATACGGCGGCTGCTTTTGCCAGGAACAAGCGCTGAAGTCCAAGGATGATAACGCAGACATAAAGTTGTTGTCAAGTCCAGTCACTACACCCTCCTAGCCCGTTGCTTATTCCCAACACTGTTCCACTTAGAGGCCCAAGAACGCGATGCACAAGTTGAACTTAACCTTGGCCAAGAGGGCGAGGTTGGCACCACCGAGCCTATCAAATCATCATGGACTCAGTTCAACACGAAAGACGCAGATAGACGTATTCCGGTGAACTTACAAGCCAGCAAGGAGACCAAGGATAACACCGAGCAGGCCACTGCAGGCAGAGAGGAGCCCCTTGAGCGCGACGTCGATGACAACGCAGAGGGAGAGGAAGGCGTCGAAGTTGGGCTTGTCACTCCACTTGCCGCAGTGGGTAGCAATGTCCTTTGGCGCAAGCATGTAAGCCTATGCCTGAAGCGTATTGAAGAGTATACTTACAACGATTATGGATACGCAGAGGTTGACGATGACCGTGAGCTGGCCGTTCAGTAGCCCGAGCAAGTCCTTGGGGCAGTCGAGGATCAGAGCGACCGCAACGTTGACCAAGACAACGATCTCGGCGATGATATCAGCTGGGTCAGTACCGCTGTTGTAGCAGCCATCTATGCGAGATACTTCAGTGATGGAGAGGCATAACACACAACATACATACCGAGCAAATCGAGCTTGATAGCGAGGTCGGCCTTGAGCTTGACAAGGATGTCAACGACTTGGTTGCCAGTAGTGCAGCCAATGGATGTCGCTGCGAGGTGGCATAAATGCCAAGACGTCGAAGAGGCGAACTTGCAAGTCCATACCTCACGGTAGGTCTCGCCTCCTAACCGAATGTACAAAGCTTCAAATGGTTTAAGGGATTACCAGGCGTTATGTCCGGAGCTCCGATCTCCGGGCGCCTGTCTAATAGTTTTGAGGGTGCTAGAACTCCCGCGATACTTGACAGCTGATTCTCATGCATACACTCAACTTTATTCTGGCGATCAAAGCGAGTGACAAATGTAGTTTTTATTAAATAACTGTCTCTTGTGAAATGTTGATTACGGGTTGGAATCCACTGATTCAGCTTTCCAGAACAATTATGCCCAGTGCAGTGTAGCGTCCCTGCTTAATGGGCATGCCAATTCGGTAATTAAATGTCATACAAGATCCGCGTGCTGCGCACCTCATCCCCTACCGATCAGAATGTCTAGATTTTGCCCTCGAAGTGCGCATCGGTGGTGGGATCGCTCATCGGCCTGCCAACTCAACCCTTGCACCTGGACCAATAATTAGACGAGCCGCCAGAGTCATAATAACCGGTGTTCCTATGGATTGGTACTACCCGGACTTTGTCGATCCGTTTGTTTGCTAAAGCAACCCGGATCGCGTTTGTATCCTTCCATGGTTGAAGTGCATTATAAATCACTTTAGTCCTACCTTTCACACAGCCCAGCAAGAAAAAACAGTAGATTACCCTCAATGGTAATCGTGGGAGCATGCGCTCAACTGACCAACAAGGATGTTCCGTTCATTTTCAGCTGTCAAATTCGGCTTCGCTTTGTGATACCGACACTGGGTGACAATGTTGCTGGCTATACTGAGCCTGCTTCTGCTTGGTTTTCGAGGGAGCCTAGGCAAGCGATCGGGTAAAGCTCTGGCTGTTGTTACCACTGGACCATTGCTGGCTGCTTTACGCCATATCATAAAGACTTCTAAAGTTCCTTGAGTGTCTTGCCCTTGGGTGTTAGGTTGGTACATATGCGCTACCAACATTTTGAGTTACACACATAAGCTGTAGTATGAAGAGGTAGCGAGTACCAGAGAGTGCACGCTACAGCCTCAATCTTCGACGAAAGAAGAGCGGTGTTATTTGTTTCGACCATGTTGCGGAGATTTTAGTGCATTTACATTTTTATACAATCACGAGCCAGAAGTCGAACTATGAGATATGCAACACAAGGGAGAAACATGGACAGAGGCGTAGACGGGAGGTAGAGGGAGACGTGAAGGGAGGACAATAAGGGACATACCTTCCCAAAAATTATATATCAAACCATCCCACCATCATCGTTATCGCCTTGTGTTGACATCAAGAGTTATTGGGCTTCACGTCTAGACTTCCGGTGTCCGTCCAATAATTCTCAGTGTGCTGGCACTCCTACACTTTAGTGAGTCTTTCCCATGCATATATTTAGCTCTATTTGGGCGATCAAACCGAAGACGTATATGGGTACATTAAACAAATGTTCCTTGCGGGATCTCGACCATGTGTTGAAAGCTACCGCCAGAGCCTCAGAACACATTGTTCCAAAGCTATACGACATTCTCGTTCAATGTGCTAACTTTTCATACCCATTGGCTGGAACGCTCGATTTTCGTCATTTAACGGATCCAGGGATCGGGGCTGGATACTACTCAGTCTGTCAGGCTAACCGGTCATCACACTTCGATCAATAACTATACAAAATGTTACGGTTATGATAGCCGGGTATATTTATTGATCTTTGTCTACTTATGCCCCCGTCAATTGATTTTCTATATATTGATAGTCGGCCTACATTCCACAAAAGTTCCATACCCCATTCAGCAGTCCGCGTCTGGTAACTATGAAAACATATGTCGATCCGGCTGCTGCTCATCTCTCACTCATTTCACCTGTCCAATAGCTCAGCCTCGCTAGATCGACACCGATGTTGGGTGACGATCTCACTTGAACTACATAGTGTTATCGGGATTGTTCCAGGTCAACGGTTCAGCCAACTTTAATAGGTTATGGCTGTCGAGCTATCTGACACATCCAGTCATACCCACTGAGTCAACTCGCACGTAAATGTATGAGAGCGTGAAGTGGCATATGGGGCTTACGTGCGAAATGGGGTCGAACCTCTAAATGTAAAATTTGCCTTTATCTTGTCTTCGATCCTACGTTGACAAGCCTGGCTTACTATAGGCGCTCCCTAGATGGATTGCGAGCACTTATGGGACATCTGTGGGAAACTGATCCCATGATTCATGGAAGAACATTGTAAAACTTGGGTGTATGCGGTGGTAAGTATGGCGAGACCTGTTGGGTTAAACGAGGTCTCAGTTTATTTCAAATCTGTTGTCTTGGGGGGTGGTGTGTCGGCGCCTACTACGGCACCAGTGTCAGACAAAGTTTATCGCCATTTGCAAAAGTACTTTCCAAGCGCCGAGACAAATTTTGTTTTTCCGATTTTCGTCGGTGCGGAAAATCCATCGTACCTCCACATTTTTGCGATCTGGCGACCTCTTTTATAGCCCAAAATGATCTCCTAGCTGATGCGAACCGAATGGTACTAGCCAATTGTATACAATCTCAATCCTCAAAAACATGGTGTTTTGACTGCTATTGGCGTTGTTCTCCGTAACCTGACCCCAATTATCCTTGTGCAAGTGTCCGTATGCTACTGTGGACTTTTAGAAGCCTTTTTTATGATAATCATGGGGTTGGACTTGGGGTTCACTCGGGTTTTACGGTGCCAACGAAATGGTTACCTCCAGTAGTAGCCCTTAGCGTCATTTTGGGCGTAGCATCTCATACCCAGCATAAGTAAGACTCGCCAAATGGCTCACACACGGAGTGATTAGCTTCAATCCAACGGTTCATGGCTTCAAGAGCCAAAAGAGCTCCAAAACGGCACATTTTTGTTGAATGGTCGTATATACAGGTGGCCAATACGATTCGATTCGCGTCAGCTAGGAGATCATTTTGGGCTATAAAAGAGGTCGCCAGATCGCAAAAATGTGGAGGTACGATGGATTTTCCGCACCGACGAAAATCGGAAAAACAAAATTTGTCTCGGCGCTTGGAAAGTACTTTTGCAAATCTGTGTAAGCGCTTTGCTCAGCATGCCACTTCACCATGCGCAACAGCAGTAACCAGGGACTTGTCTTCATACCTAGGCTATATTCACCGATAGGTGAAGTGTTCACCAGCAGGCGATGAGTAATTAAATGAGTAAAGGTGAAGGGGCCAATAGCCCGACTTAACGCCTGAGTGTTGCGTATGGGTGTATGGTACCGTTCAACCTTACCCCCGTTGTTCAATGTAAACTACGATAGTTTTGCTCCGAAATGGAAACCACGGATAGGTTGTGGCCGAAGGAACTCCCTCATGCCGCGTATTTGCTACAATTGAACGTTGCCAGTGTGTATCCAGAGGCGGTCACCTTCTTCAGGAGATATCGGCACCAGCTCACCAAAAGGGTTACTGATTCGTGTAAGCTATTAAGCGATGCTCAGGCTGGTCACGACTGGGCTGTTGCGAGGTCATATGTTGATTTGTGAGCTAACTGAGTCGATCAACTCTCCGAGGACTTTCTCGAATCTGTGCTTTCAGCTGTGGCTGACTCACCACACCAGATTGGATTTATGAGCTAACATTCCTGTCTACAGCTCGGAGCGGGGCACCGCCCAGGTTACGTACAGATTAGATCCACCATGAGTGATGACAACAATTGTGGTGTCCAGCCTTTCGGCGTTTGATCGAAGTCAGAATAATGGTGAGTTCTCCATCTCGCTATCTTTTGCAGATAGTCATGATGTTGCAAAGCACAAAATGACAAGATAGGACTCTTTGCTCTCGCTGGTGATACTGTGTCTTTGGAAATAAGAGAAGCTCACCACCTTATGGGTAAGTCCCTACAAACTGTTTTGTATCAGATTATGGACAGGGCGGGCGAGAAACTAGCAGAAAAACGCGGCGCGTTATGTAAATTTAAAGCCCTGACTAAAACAAGCAACTTTCATCGTATATCACGAGCACACACTAAGAGGACTTGAAAACGAGAAGAAAAAAGATCGCGCTTAAAGGATGACGATGCGGATATACCGCTGATGTCCAAGAAATGTGTCCAGAATCCAGACACGGCATCCCTCCCAGCTTGTTGCGCATCCCGCTTGCTCAACTTAGAGACCCAGGATCCCAATGCACAAGTAGAACTTAACCTTGATCAGGAGGGCAAGGTTGGCACCACCGAGCCTAGTAAGTCGTCACAGAGCTTAGCACGAGAGAGGCAAACAGACACATTCCGGTCGACTTACAGTCCAGCAATGAGTCCGAGGATAGTGCCGAGTAAACCACCGCAAGCAGACAGGAGCGCCTTAAGTGCGATGTCGATGACAACGCAGAGGGTGAGGAAAGCGTCGTAGCCAGCCTTGTCGCTCCATTTGGCGCAGTGGGTAGCAATAGTCTAAAAGCGCGAGCAGTGTGAACAAAAGCTGAGAGTATAAGCGCTGCACTTACAATGACGATCGATACACAGAGGTTGACGATGACCAAGATTTTACCGTTCAGTAGCCCGAGCAAGTCTTTGGGCAAGGCAAGGATTAGAGCGACGGCAGCATTGATCAAGACAACGATGTCAGCGATGACACCAGATGGGTCGGTGCCATCGTCGTAGCAGCCGTCTATGACAGACATCTTAGTAGTGGGGAGACACAACACACAGCATGCGTACCGAGCAAATCGAGCTTGATAGCGATGTCGGCCTTGAGCTTGACAAGGATGTCAACGACTTGGTTGCCAGTAGTGCAGCCAACGGTGCATGTCCCACCGCGAGCAAGCAGGTCTTTGCCTTCCGACGCCACCAAGGCAGCCGGAGCAGCGTAAACCAGCATGCTGAACGCGAGGAACAGCAGGGCGAAGGCGAAGAAACGAGAGCGAACAGATGGGAGCTGCATAATAGCAAAGCGAGAGGAAAGAGCTGCTGGGGAACTGGAGAGCTGGCTGACCCGATGTCGAACCAGCTGTTGCTCAGTGGCCTAAATACCCCTGGGACTGATGCCAATGGCGCATATACTGGACGTTGGTAACACATGCGTAGTGGTCTGACGCTGAACTAAACTGGGCTTACTCTTTCGAGATGATTCGATGGGAGACACCTTCGCAATTAGGACATACGGAGAGCTCGTGCCATACGAAGAGCTTAAGATGCTATATTGGATGTATTGAAATTCGATGTATAGTTAATGTATAGCGGGAAGATATTACCGGTATAGAATATAGTGGTAGCCGGGAACGTCTCTCACCATCAAGCGACATCGAAACCCCATCCGATACGGGGTACGACAATCCCCGATTTGCTCATAGAGTTGTATTCAGTGCTGATACCTCCACAACTACTTCAACGGAATGTGCCCACTCACTGTTGCCCCGCTTATTCGCCTTGGCCTGAATACAAGTCGTGGTCTCGACTTAGCTGCATCATATGCGCAACTAGTATGGAAGGGCTCTTTACATAGTTGTATGCGGGATAGTTACCTCCGACGAATGCCTAGACCATGGCTAGGCACTACTTGACGCGCATATAGCCGGTCACAAAGGCGTTCCCGAATCATTCAGTGTATTTACGCTCCTTATGCATTCAATCACAGTCCAGCCCCACTCAGCCCCGCTGTCAGATAGCTGGACATCGTCCTTCGGTGACGTAGGCTTACAAGCGCGCACTCACAGAATCGGACACGACTATACCTCGGATAGCTACTGAGCTCAGGAACGGGGTCGTTACAACGTATTCATCGTACTCAACGTAAATCCTGGATCAGCTTTAATGAAGCGGTACTCAACCCCTGAATGGCAGAATGCTTGGCTTGCACTCGGAAATGGCTGCGCTCAACGTTCCTACATTGATGACCCTCCAATTAATCCTGACTGGCGCGTTGTCACTTTGTTGACAGGATTAGGAAGCCCATACAAGGTAATCTATCACCAGGAGCCCCGATGTCCGACCCAAGCAACTATTTGGAGATTTTCCCATATTTCCTGTCTAAGATGTTTCCTAATCGTTATTGTATGCAGGTTACAGCTGGAAAACGGGCTAATACTATGCCCTCGTCGCTGGATCACATCTTGGGAAAGATATTGAGTTTGCCCTACCACTCCAAGGCTTGACTCTAGCGTAGCTGAACCCCATGTCGCATACCCTTTCTTGGTTATCCCTCTATCTCTTTAACTTACCTGTTCTTCGGTTGTTTGGCTAGTGTGTTCTTGTTGTGCTGAACGGACGGGCCAGAACAAACAGCGGAAACATCCGTAGCAACAAACAGCGGCATACCTGCAGTTGGACGAATCACGTGAGTGTCCGAAGCCGCCACTTGCATCAGACTTGTATCGACTATGTCACAGCCAAAAACCGCCGGTGAAAGGCAAGGGAGCGATTTGACTAACAGAACTCCACCTGAGGTTCTGTCTCGAATATTTGTTTTTGGAAATACATTAGCAAGTGCTTGTCCCAGGTCAAATCAATTGGCCAGGTTTAAGGATCGTGTCGCGGTACGTTGGCGATCTTACTTTATGTAGACTGCATTCCGACTGAGGTTGTACACAGGAGGTGTGCCGCTATTGGCGAGGGGTGGCACTAAATACTACACAGGTTTATATTTCACTTACGTTACTACTTACCCTATACTCACATCAGTCGTTGCGAGTTTTAGCTTTGGACCCATATTGTAGTCACTAACAAACTACCTCTTTTGCAAGCACTCTCGGATATTTCGAGAACTAACTATGTCTGCTCGCTGGACATAGATTTTGATTTTACTACTGGAGCTAAAAACCGTATCCGTGGCTTAAGAGAGGGCGCCCACAGCCGTATACGACGGTTGCTCGCTCAGATAATTGCCTCTGGTGCTACTTTTGACCGCTGGAGGTGCCTATGTATTACGTCGAAACGCATGTCCGACATCTGCGCTATCTTGGGGCTTGTTGACGGGAATATGCTTGCGCTCGAGGCTTTAAGTATTCGGCTTCTATTACCGCCAACCAGCGTCCACGACCAAGGAACAGAACTGGGTTCTCCTCCGTTGAACGACCTATTGGATCTGCTCGCTAGGTCACCCCACCTACGCACTTTTCAAGTGACCAAATTTGATTATGTGACCGGAAAGATATCGAGCTGTTTCTCTTCCTTGAAGAATATTACACGACTAGAGCTTATGTTGTGTGTAGCGCCTGTTATATCTGATCTTCGTTCGCTCCTACTGAACAACCCTCACCTTGAGACGCTAGTTATTGAGATAGATGACCCATATGCTACCGATCGCGATGCTTTGTCCTTGTTGCGCGACGACGATACCACTAGTGTCACTCTCACTCGTCTTCAAACTTTGGTTTTAGTAGAAGGCATATCTTCGGGGGGATGGAGTTTGGGAGCTCTGCAACTCATCGACGCACCTAGTCTCATCTCGTTTCGTCTGGACATTGATACTTGGCCGGCCGCAAGAGAGTGCGACGCAATTATAAAGCTCCTGTGCAACAACAATTGTATGCTCATCAGTCCAACTTTGCGTTACTTGTCGCTCGGGTTACTTCGATGTAGTTCAGACCCATTTCGTGAACTATTTGCATTGTGTCCCAATCTCGTCCGACTTGACTGGGTTGTTGAACAGAATCGGAGATATAGCCTAATTCTCTCCCGTCCATCCTGGGTTCTACCCAAACTATCATGGATGCGGATCTCAGGAGCCACTATAGACGTGCCGCTTGACTACATACTTGCTGAAATCGTTACTGAGCGGAGAAAGGCTGAATTACCGCTCCGGGTGGTGGAAGTTGGTGAAAGTCACTGGAATAGACTCGCCGATGGGACCAAATATCACCTTCAAAATGTGGTAGGACAAGTTGGACCCTTTGATGACGCCCCAGCGATGGAATCAAGGGGCATGGAGGGTGGGGAGGAGGATGACGAAGAGGATATTGACGAAGAGGATAGTAGCGAAGAGAATGACAGCGAAGAGAACCAACGGCGAGGATAGGGTATCACGCGAAACCGAAGACCAGCCAGGGCATTGGTGCGACTTTGGCGAATCTTTCTATGTGTAATGAGCCATGAGCGAACATAGTCATATACCGTAAAGAAAGAATAGTTTGTAAGCTACGGACATGATGTTCGTAATCCAGGTTTAGGTGTTTGGCCAAATCCTGTCAAGTTCAGCCTCAGCTCGAGTGTGTATATACACCAGGGTATTCGCCTTGAAGACTTTTCTAGCGTTCTCGGTCTATAGTTCAAAATATAAATGCCATACGATCAAGTTGTTCGTACTACAAATGAGAAATCCATTTAGGCAGCCTCGGCCTTATCCTCTCGCTCCCTTCGCGCACCCCCGCCTACACGCCGTTTATCTCCTCCACGCTTACCGGCATTACTCGTCTCGACCTCCTCGCCCGCGGCGCGTTTACCCATCGCTACTCCAAGAACTTGGGTACGGAATGCAAGACCTCGGGTCTTCTCAATAATAGTCTGATAAACGGGTGCGTGTGCGCGAGCAATATGGATCTCATTCTTTAAGGTTTTAGGCGTTAGAAATTGAGGCACAAACCATTAGTTTTTTGAGAGTTCGTTAGACTAATAAGTCAAACGCACCTTCTTAAGATCAATTTTCGCGTCGGTGCCCATCTTCGTATCTCTAATGAGATTTACAATCCACTTCTCGCCATCGTCGCGAGACATATTTAATCGGTCCGAAAGTTCGCTATATGCTATGTCAATAATAGTCCTCTGGGTATGAAATATGTCGCTCACGCAATGTTGATGGTTTGGTGAACGCGGCAATAGGCCTCGCTTATCAGGCACCTTGCGGCGTCAACAAACTCATTTGCGAAAGTAGCCAGGAAGAAATCAGCCTCCAGCACGCCTTCTGCTGCGCCCAAGGCCTCCCTGGCGCCCTCGAAATCAAAGTCAACATACAGCGCTGTCAAGAACCGCGTGATTGGGTCTGAATACTGGTATGCCTCCATCTGAAC
>WSTJ01001808.1:0-10760 GCA_019623705.1 Ceratobasidium sp. 428 | reverse complement strand
CGGTCCAGGTCTACCTCGGCCGCACCGCGCCAACGTCAGCCTGTTAGTGCGGCCGATTTCGAGTTTGGAGAAGAACTGGGAAGTGGGAGCTATAGTACGGTCGTAAAGGCTTGGTTCAAAGTTCCCGGTTCAGGAGCTGGGAATGGGGTCATGGCTGGATTAGCAGGAGCGGGCGGACAGAGCGGAGAGGGAAAAGTCTACGCTGTAAAGGTGTCCGATAAGCAGTATCTAATCAACAAGGGCAAGGTACGTCTCCAAAATGCCGGTCAAGCCTGAACTTGATTGGATCGGTCGTAGGTCAAGTACGCGAATGTGGAAAAGACGGCGCTGGCGCTGTTGGGAACTGGCAATCAACATCGTGGTCACCCAGGAATCGTCAAGTTGTACTGGACGTTCCATGATCCGATGAGCTTGTGTGAGTGTTCCTCTTCATGCCCGATGTGGTCAACAAGCATTATGTGGGGAGCAAAAACCGGGGTGCGGGGATGGCCACGCAAAGTTTTCTTCTCTGATCCTATATACTTGGGCTGGGATCATCTTTTTGTCCCTCTTTGGCTTGGCATGTTTTCGACGCACCTGCGGCGAACGTCATTTTTGGCTCGTGAAGCCCCGCTTGTTCGGATTGGGGCACACAGATCCCCATCTGTCGTGCCGATAGACACCACGTTCACTCGCGCTTTGCCTTCCTCCGCATAGTATACAATTCACCCAGCCCTTTCTTTTGACCCTTTCCCCGCACCTCTCGGCTACGGCCGCGGACTTCATATGAGGATCGTCTCGGCATGACGTTGATTTCTGCGGTCCCGTCGCCGTTGAGCTTGACCCCTCTCGCTTCCCCTTGCGTCGTGTCCCACACGTTTTGGTGTTTTCGTTCCCTGACCCCTCGTCCATGTCGTTCTGTATCAACTCGTGGATCTGCGTTTGGGATCGGACAATGCTCACTCATCGTAATTCGTAGACTTTGTGCTCGATCTTGTGCCCAACGGCGAGCTGCTGGGACGAATTAAGCGACTTGGTTCGCTCACGGCTGATGGCGCCCGGTACTATACTGCCCAGATCGTCGATGCTGTTGGGTGGATGCACGGCATGGGGGTCGTTCATCGGTAAGCCCCATCCCTAACTAACGTATACATTTCTTCCCGCCTCGCCAATCACTAACCAATTTTTTTCAGCGACCTCAAACCCGAGAACATTTTGCTGGACGAATCGTTCCGGGTCAAGATTACCGATTTTGGGAGCGCACGGGTCGAGAGCGGTAGTCCTGAGGTGCCGAGCGCGCCAGGGACCGAAGGGGGTGGCAGCGCTCAGCCGGCCGCAGGTGTGGTGCCTGATCAGCGTGCGAGTTCTTTCGTCGGCACAGCCGAGTACGTTAGCCCAGAGCTGTTGATTCACAACGTAACGAGTCGGTGGTGAGTTTGATTGTGACTGGATAAAAAAAGTAGGGACTGATGAGGAATGGGTTGGGGACAGTTCGGATGTGTGGGCGATTGGTTGTATTTTGTTCCAGATGCTTGCTGGGCGACCGCCTTTCAAGGGTGGGAGCGAGTATTTGACTCTGGAGCAGGTTAAGAGATTGGAATATACAATTCCGGATGGGTTTGATGAGGTTGCAGCAGAGCTTGTTAGGAGCATTTTGGTGGGTCCCTCTTCGACCATTTTCGTATGCCCGAGGCTGACTGGTTCTCACGCCAGGTTCTCAACCCCGCTTCGCGCCCTAGTATACCTTCCATCCGCACGCACCCTTTCTTGGCCGAGACGGTCTGGGACGAAATCTGGACGTGCGATGCGCCGCCTATGGAGTCTGGACCTGTCATGGGTCCTCCGCCGCCTGATTCTGATGAGGACGAGGATGTGGGCGAGGCCTGGGATCGGATGGTTGGCGCGGACGATGATGAGGATGATGATGAGGAAGAGGAAGGTGGGCCTATGTATTTTGGGCCGAGGCATCAAGGTGGAGATGGTGGATACCAGGCTGGGATGGCGTTTCGTGGGGTGCGGATGTATGGTATGGGGGTGGGGGCTGGTGCGGATGGTGCGGGGGATAGCACCGACGATGGTGTTACGCCTCAAGCGGTTCAGCGGCCGAGCTATAATTTTGGAGAGTACAAGTTTGGGGATGCTGGAGCGGGGGAGACGTCTACTGTGCCGATCCCGACTACAGAGGACGTCCCTGCGCCGACCCAGGAACGTGATATCACGGAGCAGCCGGTCGTGGTTGTGGGACCGATGCGGACAGAGCCAGGTCCGATTGGGTTGCCGACACGACTGTCCCTCCCGCCGACTTTGCCGGTGATCTTGTCCCCTGGTCTGACCGACACGGACAACGAGATTGCGGTCGAGGATGATGATATGGTCCCGGAGCTTCAGAGTACCAACGCGTTGACGGACCAACGCGCGCGTACGGACCCGTTGCGCGCTTCGCATTCGTCGACGATTTCTGGTGTGGGCACGACGAGTTCGTCCGAGGGTAGTCCGCTTGGTTCGACTGTTGGAGCGAGGGCTGGGAGTGGGGAGGGGATGCCGATTGTGGGTGGGGATGTGGAGGGGTTGAGGACTGCGTTGGCTGTTATGGGGTTGGGTAGTGATGCTGAACGATTGTGAGTTTTTGTTGTTTTTTTTTTTTTTGCTAATAGGCGGTGTCTCATGGTTGAGGTTTGTAGGTCATCTGCGCTTGCCCCTGGTGAAAGGCCTGTGTTTATGAGTAGCATTCTTTCGCGACCACGACACCGGTTGACGGCGGTGTTACCGTCAAAGCGGCGCATCTTGGTGCTCACCAACACTCCGAGGCTACTTTGCATGAAGGAACAACGCGACCGCGTCGTAGTCAAGTCTGAGCTTGCGTTCCTAGGACCGGCGACCCGGCCTGCGAGTGTCAAGAGCGCTTCGAGCACGGGGACGCCGACTACCATCACTGGACGAGGACGTTCGTTGGCGAGGTGGAAGTCGACTTCGAGCGCGCCAGGCGGTGGTAGTGCTGGCTCTGTTGGGTCGAGCTCGGGGGCGGCTGTTGCTGCGGTTGTCTCGGCGGGTGAGAGGACTGGGCCAGAGGTGGAGCCGATTGCGCTTGAGACGGTGCAGAGTGTTGAGACCAAGGGCGAGAAGAGTTTTATTATCCAGACGGTGAGTTGGGTAAACTGTTACCCATGAGTCAGTCTAACTTGAGTTGGATCCAGCTATCGAAAGCGTACACATACGTCGCAGATAACCCCGAGGAAGCAACCAGATGGGTCCAACAGATCAAGGAGGCGCAAAATCGCAAGCCGCGACGGGCCAGCATGCTTTCCTCGAGACCCAACTAAGGAGATCAGTATTGGAATTATGGCATATTGCGCGGATAAGCGATATACATGTGTGTTTCTTTTTTGCTTATGCGTAGTTTTATGTTGTTTTGCGTTTTTGTGAGACGGACGTGGTGTATATTCGTATAATAGTCTTGTTTAGTAGGACACATACTGTGTAATTATTCTGACCAATGTCCGAATATGATGTCAATAGTTGAATCGTGGAGTTCGTATCTGGTATGGAAGTCAGGTTGAACTTGGAGATCATGCATGACGGCCCCAAATGCAGTCTGGGAGCTCTTAAGCGCCGGGAGCTTAGCCCTTGGAGCTAGTGGCGTAATGGTGGCGCAGTGCTTGGACCTGGGTCTTGGACTCGCCCACGTCCACCACGAATATCGAAAATACTATCAACGACCCTCCTAGAGCTCAATATTTTCAATATCAATGGATAACGCTTGCAACGAAACAACTACAGTAATTTCCTGCTCCAGCCCGCTTCAATTAACCACCTTTAGTTGACGCTTCTTGTAGGCAGGTTGGGAGGCTAGGCCAGATAGCTCCCAAGGCGACAAACTCGCAGCTAAAGGGACCTCGACGGATAACGTAATTGAAACTCCAGGACCTGCGGCGGGATCACTTACTCTCGCTCAGGCTCTCGAAGAAGCGACAGAACGCGCGACCAAGATCAGACCACACCCATGGCAAGTCCAGGTTGCTTGTGAGGTTTGCAGGGGCGAGCGAGACATTCTCGTGCACGCGGAGATGTCAAGAGACGAAAAGAACTTGTCGTTTGTGATGCCGTGTTTCCTTCGGCCTGAAACTATCGTGTGGCTCGCCTCGCCACTCGATTGCCTCGACCCAGGGCCGGCCGATGTTTTATCCGGGTGGGGATTGAAAGTAGTAGCGGTAGACTCGCTGAAGCCAAATTCAAGCTTTTATAATGTGAGTACGTTCAAATCATGCTATCTAACCTACACTCAGGGGTGTATTGTTAGGACATTGCAAAAGGCAAATACCAAGTCATTTTGTCGTCTATCGAAAAAGTGACCGAATCCAGCCGGCTTCGCTCAGCTATGAAGTCAGCCAGTCTCACAGACCGACCTCGGCTACTAGTCGTCGATGAGGCCCACTACATCTCTAGTTGGACCGAGTCTGGGTTTCGTCCCTTATACGCGACAGTTGGCGGGCTCAGACGCCTCCTCCCCCCGAGTACCCCTGTACTTGCAGTTACACCCACGGCCGACGACAACGTACGCTGGATCATTCAGGATCTACTCAAATTTCGAAAGAACCCATTGGTTATCAATCTTGGGAATTATCGAGCGAACCTCATTCATATTGTGCATCACCTTCAAAGCGGAACTGAAGCAGCTATTGGGGAAATAACTCAATACCTACCCTCAAAGACCGACTTGCCTCTCACTCTCATCTTTATAGACTCAGTCTCTTTGGCCTTCTCGGTCCTGGATATGCTTCGCAAGTGGTGCAATCCGTCTGTACGGGGCAAGATACACCTTTGTCACTCGCTTCTTAGTGATCACTACATGAGGGTTATGGCACATGGGTTTGGGCGCGAAATATTTCGTGTACTAATATGTGTCGGGCCACCTCCTATGGTGAGTAGATCGCCTTTCGAGCGGAGATAAACGCTGAAAAATACTGGCTGCACAGAGAGCTGGCTTCCAGAATGTCAGCCTCATCATCAACTTTCTCGCTCCTAGCTCACTTTCAGCCTGGCTTCGGCGGGCCTGGTATGGAACTCGATCTCAAGGGGCTATGTGTCGGGTTGTACTAATGATACAACCACCACTATTCGAGAGTTGGCTAGGAGACACTCAAGATACAAAGGAACTTGGATCAAACGATGGCACTAAACAGGTCTTAGGCGATGAACAGCTGACAGATAACGCCGAAACTGACGCTGATGCGGAAAACGGGAGTGAAAGCGAGGACTCGGACGAGTTTTTCGGTGATACGACTTTAACGACACCCAAACAAGGCGGTCAAATCGGAAAACAAGAAATAGCTTGCACAAAACTGCTGTTCAGGTACATTCGCCACGCAGGATGCCGAAATGCCTTCTTGGACCACGAGTATGGGAACCCATCACGATCGGAAGAGTGCGTTACCTGCGATAATTGTATCAACAAATCAAGGCACCCAGCGCATACAATTCTCCCTATCCGTATGGACCCGCTCTTTGGCGCGGAGTTGAGTTCCAAGGCAACCAAACCCAAGCATCCTGTCTGGCTTCGTGCAGCCGAAAGGAAGAGCCGTGAGGAGGCGTTGAGGAAGTGGCGTCAAGCGAAGTGGGAGTCTCCCGAGTGCGCCGAGTTGAACGCCATGGAATCATTTATTTTACCCGACAATATACTCATCGCAATCGCGAAACATCCGAATCTTAAAGCTCTGGAGGATTTCGAGACTACAACAGTAGTGTGGTCGCACTATGAGCGTTGGGGAAATGAAGTGCTCGAAATTCTACTGAAGGAAAGAGAGAAGCGTGGAACGGTCCAAGCTTCAGATCGCCTTGGTGACTCTGAGCCATCGCTGAACGAAGCATAGGCCGACGAGTATTGTATCAGTACCAGTAGGTTGCTCTTCGTAAACTTAATCACCAAACATATTGTTCATGCATTCAGTACCAAGTGACCTAGGCACACATACACATACCGAATGTCGTGGAACGTCAATCTGATAAATGACACCATTCAAGACGGCATTTGTTGTCTAGTAAGAATAGCAAAGCACTTTCGTATGGTATGGGCTTTGGCGGGTCCTATTCAAGCTATCTCGCGGACCTAGGAAAAAAGCCCGAAAGCGGGAACTAGATATCTATATCCCAAAGCCGTCACTTGGCCTAGTCACAGCTTATATATATAGTATGGCGGCTAGCTTTTACACGCCACTCAACTTAGGAATTTTGCTTTTTGAATCAATTTACTGCATATATGCTGCACCTGCAGCGACGTCCTGGGAGTTAAAATTCGCACAGCCTCCCTCGGGCTGTTTTGGCAATGCTTTGACAGCTTCAGTTTACATGTCTCTTTGACCACTACCATGGCTCGAAAGTCTCACAAAGCCCTGCAGATAAGCGAAATAACAGACGCTATAGCTTCACATGTCGGCGGATCCGGCTCTATATCGCTTATGTACACGTCTAGGGCATTCTTCTGCTCGGCAATCCGCTATGTCTGGGGCCGAGGCCCAATTGAGGCTCAAAATCTGCTCACTCTCTTGGGTGGTATCACCTACACGAAAACCGACAGGATAGAATCATTAAGAGTGAGTAATAACTACGTCTTCCACCCGAGAGTAAAACCCACTGCCCTGTATCCTAGGCCATTGTCCCACGACCACTGCCCGCAGGCTACTTCGACCGATTCAATCTATACGCGCCACTCGTTCGGGAGCTAAAATACAATTTGCTCGTGCTACTTGACGAATCTAATGCATCCCCAATCGCAGGATCCTTTCATTCTAAACACCTTCGATTCCTTATAGATTCGGTTGGCTCGGCGCTCCTGTTACCACACCTGACTCAGGTCACGCTCGACCGGCCTGATGAGACTACCTGGCGGCAGGATAACTTGGACCTACTTTTGTTGCTCTTACCGCCATCGCTTGCGCGACTTTCCGTCACTGAGCGCGCTGATTTCAGTGGCAAAGCAGAGTCTAAGCGCTTCTTTGAGTTTCTAGGTACTCGAGTGTTTGCGATTTGCCCTGGTATACGAGACCTTTTTCTATTTAAGCGTGCAGATACTACTGCCGTGAGATGGGAGGCTATTGACAACGCATGGTATCCGTACGATAAATGGCCTACGCTTAAACACCTAACTAGTATCACGTTCTGCGGGACTGTAGTCAGCCTCGAGGCGATAGACTGGATTTCTGAGTCGCGAGACTTGAACTCGCTGAAATTTAAATTTCTTCATCGATACAACCATTCGGCCTTCCGCCGGGTAACGTATCCCCACGATGCGTTCCGGAACCTCCGCGCGCTGTGTCTTGAATACTGCGCGATGGAAGCTGTTATAAGCCTATGGAACACATCTATTATCCTCCAGTTAGAGGAATTGACCGTACGTTCCATGCTCGCGACCCGGCCTAATCTACTTGAGCTATTCTTTCGGCTGCTCACGAACCGTAGTCGCCAGCTAACCAAGGTCTCCCTTTATAAGTGTGCTTTCATGAATTATATCAACTTGGCACCAGAAGGAATGGAATGTCAACCGCACTTCAAACTTGTAGAGTTGTCCATAGACTATATCGTTATGGATGGCCGCAACCCTGCAATACGTGCGATTGCGACACTATATCCAAGCCTGCGTAGCCTCACCCTCGAGAGGTACCTTACTGGACTCGAGGAGCTTCTTCAGTTGCCAACGCTGTTTCCGAGTCTCGAATATCTTGCGCTGCGCTTACCTGATGAGTTGTACTCGTTCGAGCCGCTGATCAAGCTTCCATTAAGGATACCTAAATCAACAGTCGCGTCGGCTCTTAGGCTGTGTACAGAAGTCCCTTTTGCCATGAGCGACGACAGTGAACCAGGACCGATGTTTGTGTATCTATGGGCTAGGTATGCGACATCACCCCGTAACTTTGATCATGCTCCGTCATTCTTATGTTTTGAAACCCATTTTAGGTTCTTTTGTCGGTGGTGGCCTGGTATGCAATGTATGCCGAGTCCTAATTATACATTCAACATGCCGTCAGGGGTGTGTACACAAGTGAACGAACAAATCCTTAGGTTGGCGTCTGAAGAGCCAAAAGGTGAGGACTTTATTGAGCAGAGGGGTGGTATACACTCTTAATTGACGGCTCTAATGGTGCATTCGTAGAACTATTCATTCGGTTCTTGGCAGCCGGACCGGAATTGGGAGCAGTCACTGCAGCAACGTCATTGGATGATTAGATAGCTCATACTTTGGATACGTAGCATGCACTTAGACTACTTGGATCCCGAAATAAGTTTGTAATTTTCCTTTGTCCGTTCTGTGTTGTTGCCTTTCACTTCTTCCTTTTCTCTGGCGGGATGTACTTATATAAGACCTGGCCTTCACAAGACAAAAATCAAAGTTTAAAGGAAGAATTGGGAGTACTAAAAGCCGTTTCAGTTTAGAAGGTGCTACTCAAGAAGGGGTTGAGAATCAAACATCGGCATAGAGCGTCTCTGGAGACTCGTGCGTAGCTTTCAGTTTGAGACTCGGCAGAGAGATGCGAATCATTTTGATGGAGCGCGGTACCCGTATGCTTTCGAGAGATCTCAAATATAGATACACGTCGTGTCTAGATATCTCAAGGGCCGCGACGTGTATTCGGCTTATAGCAATATCATCGAAGAATACACTCGTGACCCCCAGGACCATCACAACAGCCTCTTTCGATGAAGTGATCCATTCTCAAGCTCCGTCATCAAGTGCGTTTATATAGGATCAAAGCATGTGCTAGAAAAGGTCTAGAGAGCATTTGATTTTTGAAAAAGGAGTAAGTTTAATTCGCGCATCTCCGCTTCAGGCGCATATACAGTACTTGTCACCTGAATATGCTCCAACTCCTATCATACTCGGCCACAATAAATGCGCTCAGCATCCATCGCGCATTTACCCACAATAGCACTTGTCTTCTGACTTCTAGTAACTTCGGCTGATATTCCGTGCAATTCAACGAACAAGAATCCCACCACCTGTCACGCTCATCTCAACAATCACGATCTGCACGCAGCCTAGCCTCCTAGGTTTTCGTGATTCTCGCTCCATTATCGACGTAGCCTTCGCCGTCACCCCTATAGATCACTGGGGAGGTTAGAAGGTTGCCCCCTAAAGATCGAGTTCTGGGCGCAACCGAACGGCCTTGTCATGGGCGCAACCGAACGCACTTGTTATTGAGTTCTGTCGTCACTTTAGGCTTTTTCACGAGCGCGGGGCGTGTCTTGCTCCACTTTGTTCATTGCTTGCGGGTGATAAGGTCGATTGGGTTTAGTTTTGTAGATTGTAATTTAGTAGTGCGGTGGCGGCTCGGGGATTAGGGGGGATTGACGGCTTACGGTGGTTGGAGCTAATGGAGGTGACAAGTTAGATATACGACGCTGTCTTTTCGACAGCGTGACACAGTTAACTGTGTAGTATAGGGGGGAGGTGGAGTGAAAGATATTTGCCGGTGTGATCACTTTCACACAGCAATTTATTTGCAAGGGGTCGCTTGACAGGGCGGGTTCAGTGATCCCGCTGTGGATATCGGTAATCTAAGCGGGGCGGGATGATGGTTCCTGGATGGGTTCTTTGCGGTAACTAGGAGAAAGATGTGACCAGGGGGCGGTGGAGAAAACGAGCGCAGATGAAGAAAAAGGTGCTGCACAAAAGCATCGGTCGCTGTGCGATTCGAACACACGCGGTCGGAGACCATACCCTGTGCTGACGTAGTAGCAGGGGCACCCATTAACCACTCTGGCAAACGACCGTGATGATCGGTTGGCCATTGAGATGACTGATCGCTGGGATGGATGGATGAACGGATGATCACGCGGAGGCGAGTCTAAATAAATTGATTCCGTCATTTGGCTTAGTCTGACAGCGGGTGCAGGCAGGCGGGAGAAGTCGCATGGATTTGGAACGGTTTTACGTAGATCGCGTGCAGCGTGGTGTGGTGGGGGTCATGTGAGGACCTGCCCAGTCGACGCCGGCTCACTTGCGGGTGTGGTGTGCGTTGGTGGAGGTACGCACATGCGTCGATGGGAGCGACCCTAACCGGTCATGCTGTGCCGGTGCGCGACCCAAGGGGTGCTGTGCCGACGGGTGACGGGGACACGTTGGGCCGATGAAAAAGAGAGTTGGGTTGCATGCGGTCTGGGCTTCGGTTGGGGAAACGTCTGGAAGCGGTGTGGGTGCCAGTGGTGATTTGACGCCGTCAAAAGGTCAGAGGGTAATAACTATTTGCAAAGTCAGAGGGGTTTTGACGGGTCGTGGCCCCGGGTCAGTCTTGGGTCAGAGTATGTAACATACCGGATTTGTAGCTACCGATTGCAAACCGATTGGGATAGACAAACATGTGGAGCAAATGGATCCCATAAACGTAATAGATATATGCTCCACATTATGTCACTGACCATATCTCTGACCCAGGTTTTGACGGGTCAGTCTTGTCAAAACCTATTGGAAATCGGGTCATGACGCCGTCAAATCACCACTGGTGGGTGCCGGCGTGCCGTGGATGAGCTGACAGATCCATGTGGAGTGACCAGATGTGACGGGTCACGTGTGCTGCCGGCGACACTCGTGGCAGCGGGGGGACAACGGAGTGCGGCGGGGGTGAATTGGGCCGCTGTTGTTGTACATGTATGGGCTGTCGTAGTGGCCGAAAAAGCTGGATTGTTCTGGAGATAGAGCGTGACGTGACGGCTGCGGGTTCTTGAGCACATGGTGATTTGAAGGGTCGGGTTGTGTGCTTGCAACGACTCCCTCCCAAGGCTTGCCTTGAAAC
>WSTJ01001807.1:0-10762 GCA_019623705.1 Ceratobasidium sp. 428 | reverse complement strand
CTTGGACCCTCGCTTCTCCGCGGCGAATTCAAACAATCAATTTACTACGACCACTTCATCGAACTCGTGCGGCTCATTGACATATGCCTCGACCTCGAGATCGAGCGCAAGGATATCAACACCGTGCGAGAAGGATTCGCGCGCTGGGTTCAAGATTACGAGAGGTAAGTTTGCCCACTTAACACTGATATCATAAATATTATTAACGACATTTAGGTTGTATTATAGACATCAGGCCACCCGACTGGGCGCCTGCACACTCCCCCTCCACTCCCTCCTCCATATCGCCGATGACATGCTTGCGATGGGCCCAGTATGGTGTTACTGGGCCTTTCCGATGGAACGATTCTGTGGCAGTCTGGCACGATCGCAGAAAAGCCGGCGCTTTCCATTCTCGAGCCTCGACCGACGTGTGCTTGAAGTCGCGCAGCTATCACAAATCAAAACAATGTATTGCCTCGGGGACAAACTCAACCTCAGCGAGCGACATCGAAACATCGCCGCCGGGACTCGCTACAAAAAGTACCCGGCCTGCGCCTTTGTTAGACCACGCGCACAACAAGTCCTTCCACTTTCAATCCAACGGCCACTCGCTGAATACCTCAGCCCTATCGTGCGGGTTAATAAGAAGGTCATTCTACAGCGGCTACGTACGCGCTCGCTCGTACAATGGGGCCGTATGCAGGCGATTGCCGAGTCTGGACCGGCCGATCTATATCGTGCTAACGAGATGGTACCCACCACGGAGACTATGGAACGAGACGCGTCGTACGTCAAGGTGAGTACTCAGCAGCGAACCAGTAGTCGAGTCTAATCTTAACGTACAGTATTATACATATGTCGATCGCTGCGATGTGCCGAAACCGCGGACACTTCGACAACAAACCGAGGGATATGGACAAGTCCAGCGGTTTGTCGTTGTGGATACGAACTTCCTCCAGGATATAACAAACAACGTAGCGGCCCCGATTCTCGACCCTCTTGTAGTGGCGGTGATTCGACCCGTCCCCGCGTGGTCGCTGCTGCGGGATGCTAATCTTATCACGTACAACTTATCGGGCGATAAGCTTGCTAACCCCGAAATCGTGGCAGCCGATGACATCGTATGCCTAGTTGGACGGGTGCAGGCTCGCGATGGCGCTTGGTACATTGCTGATCGACATACAATTGTTGGTCAGCTGGACCTGGTTGACGCTATGAACAACGCCAGTTAGCATGTCGTGGGGTTTTTGGTCAGTACGACACTTGGATTGTCGGCGAATCGCTGACGCCTTTCCCTCATTCAGCTGTAATTCATCTACTGTTGCCCTCTCCCTGTTCCCTTTTTTTTTGTTAAATACCTCCGATGCTGATTTCATGTACCGCCGAATAACACTTGTTAACCTACAACCCCCCGAGTGCAACATAATGTTTTTCCCACAGAATCGAGCTATATTTCAGCATAATTCCAGACGCTACCACTACCTAAGTTTCACCATAATACGTGCTGAATTTCAGCCTGTTACCAAAAGTGCGTCAGCCTGAATTTCACACTTTATCCGTCTTAAGTTCACAACACGCTTTGCAACTTCCGAAAGCCAAATGTCAGCTTGAAATCAAGTGAGTCTTAGGCAAGACTCAATTTTGCCACTGCTACTGTTCTTCAGGTAATCTTTTCGTGAACTTCGTTCGTTGTTTTCTTACCGTCTTTTACTCAAAATCATGCTGAAACTCAGTCTGTAGCTAAAAATCAGCCTTGGCCTGAACTTCATCCACGCGTATACTCAAACTCAGCTTGTGCCGAATTGTATCGGTTCGTCATGAATCCGACCAAAAGGCAAAATTCGCTCCGATTTTGACTAAAATTTAGCATTTTTTGGTTCCACAGAGGTTACTGGTTTCAAAGTTCTGCTCGTTGGTTATATGCGCAGCTAACAGACGAACAACTGGTTCTAGACTAGACGATCACAGGCGGCATAGGGTGTACTCAAACGAATGTATGCGTATGAACTGCTACGGTATTATGACTGCGTTGAAATGAACTGAATAAGAAGTTTTGCCTGGACCAGTGCTTCGGCAATTGCCGTTGAGACAGGTACAATGATCTGAAAACCGGAATAGATCAGCTTAACACCTCTGAGACAAACGCACACTGATAGGAGTTGGAGTCTTGAGAATCACCGAGGCCACCTTACTTTCGTAGACATTTTCATCTCTTCGCTTGATCTGTGTGATCACGGCTGCTGGCATATCGTAGCGTGCAGAGCGCTCGGAGTATGTAGACATGCGTTCAATTTAGCCTTATCCTACATCCTCTGGTCTTTTCTCTACATGGTACTAATGAATGTATCCTTGAATCAGATTGTTTATATGTACGTTATCTGTTTCCCAACAAACTGGTGACAGGGGCTTTTCGCGTTTTGCTTCATCAGCAAGTCATTGTACCGGCATTGAAGACAGTCGTCCTTCAGTTACAATCGTCATCTAGAAGTCATGTGGAGCATTACGCTAATCCAGAGAGCCTACTTGAATCAAACGCAGATAAATAGCAAGTTTCACCGACCCAATACTCGCGTCTCTGCATGTGGCAGTTATATTTTGGCAAAGATGGGGTATTACAACGGTGCGTGTGAGGCTGTTCCAAAGCCACACGCCTTCGACAATTCCGTGGCTCCACAGTACTATATATCATTGCAGTGGCGCAATACAAACCTATGAGTGGCGTTCAGAACAGCCTCACACCCTTCAACTACGGTATTCAACGTTCTTGATCGACATGAGGCGCTGGTTTGGAGGAGTTTATGATACTCCTAGAAATCCGGGGATAGCGGATGTGGTGAGTCACAATTTCATCGGTGAGCGCGGGCGGCACAAAACAGTCGCAGTGAATCCAACGGGAGCGCCGACCAGGAGGTAAAGTTCGGATCCGAAGGCCCCTTAACCATGGGCGCGATTTACAGCGACCCAAATCCAAATCAATGCCCGCTTCTAGACGTTTGGTGTCGAACGAACGCAAAAACCAATTCCGGCAATATCATGGCTCCGCCGGAATTCCGTAAGCGCCGACGGCTGATGGTTGTGGCATGTTGTGGCATGGTGCCAAGCGCCCCGGAGTTGTGACGTCACGTGCGGACCGATTGTTGTTCCACGATCACTTCTATCTTCTATCCGAGAGTTCTTAACCGAACCTATATCGGCGTGAAAACATAAAGATGAAATCTTGGCGCAAGTGGAATATCTATACTGACTTGTTCACCCTGTGTGGGCGCTCGGTTAGAGCGGGTGGGCATGGTTCTGTGCCTTGGTGCGTGGGGTCAGCTGAGATTGGAGTGGTGCATGGTCAACTGAGATGATGCAATAGAGCTTCCCCACAGATCATAATCCGGGTTTAAAACCCCCGCATCCTCACGCCTCCTCTTCATCTCGAGTTCGTCATGCGCCCGAGTCTATTGCCTATACTCGCCTGCGCACTCGCAGCTCGTGCGCTGCCCCAGGCTGACCCCTCAACGTCGGCCTCGACGAGTACTCGGACTAGAACTACGACAGCCAGTACTCCCTCTGGCACAGCCTCGACGACTGAAGCCGGGGCCCCTACTGGGGTCTCTACGTCGGTCCCGAGTCCGACTGCCCCGCTCGACCAGCCGCTTCCGAGCCAAGCGGCTCTTCCGCCGAAGCAAGCATGGTGTCCGAGCGAGATATTCTGTGCTGGACAGGTAGGCGTCATCTATTCATCACAGGATATTCAAATATACTAACATGACTGGGTCAGCTCCTCCAATCCGTCAACCTGGCTGAACCATATGCCGATTCGAAAACATTCGTCGACAAGCCCACCGCCTTTGACTCCCAGAAAGTGCTTTCAGACTTCAACGCCCTCGGATCGCAATCCAATATCACGGTTGGGGCGATCGCCAACTTTACGGCGTCTGATTTCGTACGTTCTTGTGCTCATGTGTTCTCTTGACGTGTTCTGATATCGAGGGTATATACCTGATATAGAAAGGAGAGGGACTCGAGCTCGAGGCCCTTACCCTCTCTAACTTTCCAAAGAACCCGAAGT
Source organism: Ceratobasidium sp. 428 (assembly GCA_019623705.1). NCBI lineage: Eukaryota > Fungi > Basidiomycota > Agaricomycetes > Cantharellales > Ceratobasidiaceae > Ceratobasidium > Ceratobasidium sp. 428. The sequence goes on along the minus strand of WSTJ01001807.1, from coordinate 6,723 downwards.
TCTTGAGCAAAATCAAAAACCCGTTGGTCAAGGCGTGGACCAAGGTGCGTCTTCCTCTCTTTTCTTGATCGAGCATTGTACTGAGGGTCCGACACAGATCGTACATGGCTATTGGTCCGAACTCATTCGGGCCACGAACCCCGAAACGTTGTGCTCAAACCGAAACGGCACGACCGGATGCGAGAGCAGCCTTATCCCGCTGAATCATACATTCGTTGTACCCGGTGGGCGCTTCAGGGAGCAGTGTACGTCGCCTTGCTTGGTTCTACGCTCAGGTTTCTGACTGCGTTATAGATTATTGGGATTCATATTGGATCGTTCGTGGTTTACTGGAGTCTCAGCTCTATGACATCGTCAACTCGACACTCCAAAACTTCATGGACGAGCTCGACACGATCGGGTTCATCCCCAACGGCGGTCGTATTTATTATTTAAACAGAAGTCAGCCTCCTGTATTTATTCACGTGAGTCCCGGCCCTCACTTGTCCTGTACCTCTTGTTTTATGTACGTTGTGATTATGGCAGATGCTCGCGGCGTACGTAAACCGTACCAAGGACACCGATATCCTGGACCGTGCTTTGCCTTTGGCCGAGAAAGAACTCGCGTGGTGGACTAAAAACCGGACGTTTACGGTTGATTCGCCTTCTGGGAATGCTACGCACACCGTGTTCCGGTATGCCGTTAACAACAGTGCGCCGCGGCCTGAGGTGAGCCACTATTTTGTTAAAAATTATCCGGATGAGTTCATTGATTGGTGGTGGTATAGTCGTATTTAGAGGATTATCTGACCGCTAATGGGGATGACATTGCTACGCCGTATACGGAAGAGCAGAAGCAAGATTTGTACGCCGAGCTTGCTAGTGGTGCCGAGAGTGGATGGGACTATACTGCTCGGTATGTTACATTAACCTCTATAACCACGCTTAAACTGATGACGACTCATAGCTGGGCCCGCGATCCATCCGCCGGAAATACAACCGACAACCTCCCCCTACTCCGGACCCTCAACCTCCGCGCGCTCGTCCCGGTCGACCTCAACTCGATCCTCTACGGCGCACACATCCAGCTCGCAGCCCTCTTCGACAAACATTCCTCTTCCAAACGCTCTCTTGCCACCCGAGCCAGCGCAAAATCCTACCGCCAAAAAGCCGCCAAGCTCAAGACGGCCATAGTTGATCTGTGCTGGAACGAATCCAAGTCTGCGTTTTACGATTTCAATACCACTAGCGGGACTCAGAGCGAGGTGTTTTCTGCTGCGGCGTTTTACCCGTTTTGGCAGGGGATTTGGCCGAGTAGTGTTGCCAAGTAAATTTTCCCTCTCCACCCTTTTCCGTTGGAGTGTACTGATTGGATGTTGATCCTAGGTCTGAGAAGAAAGCGTTCGAGGCGTTCTCGAGTGTGAATTGGGTTATGAATACTTACAACGGCACGTTCCCCAGTACGTTCTTGGCAACTGGCTTACAGTGGGATTTCCCCAACGTGAGTGTTCGCTTCGATCTGTGATATGTGTTATGGGGTACTGAATAGGGGTTACGTGGATAGTCTTGGCCGCCTCATATCTACATCATTCTTGAAGCGCTCGCCAATGTGCCAAAGAAGGTCGTCAAGAAAGCGTTACCCCAGATCAACTCGACGGTCACGTCTTATAGCCTGATTCCCGAGGGACAACTTGGGTTGGCCCAGGACCGACTTCCACAGTACGTTCTTCGATTCATTCGCCATGTGTATTTCAAATTAACTAGTTCACGCAAGGCAAACGCTTGAGCTTGGAGGATATGCTGCAGCCGACGTCAACGCTGGCAATAAGACTGTCACCAACGGCGGAACTGCGACCAAGGGAGAAAAATGGCGCGATGCCCTTGTGAGGCAGTTGGCGAATCGCTATGTTAGTGCCGCGTTTTGTAGTTGGTGAGCATGTTCTTTTATTTGGAGGTGTTGAGCGAAAAGTTGAGTACGGTGCCTCGTTATAGGTACTCGACTGGAGGATCAATCCCTGGCTTGCTACAACAGCTTCCTCCGGCCGAGTTGAATGCTACCAACTCGGATCCGTCGTCCGAAGGGCATATGTTCGAGAAGGTACGTCCGAAACATTCCTATACATAAACCTAGTTATTTATTTATATCAATCTCACAGTTCTCCGCACTCGATGTTGACCAAGCCGGTTCCGGCGGTGAATATACCGTCCAAGACGGGTTCGGCTGGACCAACGGCGTCGTACTCTGGCTCGGCGCCAAGTACGGATCCGTATTGGCCAAACCAAACTGTCCGGCGATTATCGTCCAAAACACGACGACGGTCGACGGAGCGACGTTGTTCGTTGGGCATAGGAAGCGGGATTGGGAGTGGGAAGAGTGATGATGATTAAACGGGGTAACTGGACGATCGTGATGAACTCAAGACAATGATCTGAACTCTAGGACTGAGAGTAATGATTGTACGATTCAGAGTAATGATGTCTCAAATGAATATGATATGGATTCAAGCTTGGAGGTGTGATGATTTTTGTATACGTTCTCCTTCGATTTTGGTTCAGTATGCTTCATCTTGCCTAGAAAGTTGAGTATATGCTACACATAGTGCCTTCAGAGATAGGGTAAACAGTCGTAGAGTATAGAAATGAGTAGCTTTCAAGGCACGGATGGGATAAGTAAGGTCTGTGAATGGTCGGTCGAAGATATTGTGTATCACTCGCCTAAGCTGACGATGGATGAGTCGACTGAGCATAAAAGTGAAACCAGCTTGGATTCAACAAGGGTCAAATTTCAGAACGTTCCCAACCAGTCAAGTAGGAGTGCCTTCGCTAGTATCGATCGCTAGGCTAGCTCATTCTTGATTTAAGCTTAATATCAAGCATTTATTCTATTATCATATGTATTTACCCAGATCAATATACCCACTACTTTGATCTACCGAGGAGAGCATTCATTCAATTAATCTAGTACACGAGGGAGCTCCCCAAAGACGTACTGAACATTTTACCGACCTGATGCAGATATTTCAGGACTAGAAGCGAGCCTTGATTCACATTATGTGATTTGGTTAGGTCTGTAATATTCAATAACGAGCGGGCATCTTGCAAAGTAGGGTTGGTCGTGGTTGCACGTGCTGACGTAATGTAGAAGCTAGATAATGAGAGGATGAGTGGGGCACTAGCCAGCTACATCTGCGCGCCTGCCACCGACTCCCTTCCTGCCACATTTTCTTGAATCTTCATCGCCCTAACCCGCGGCTCGTCCTCCGAGGATTTGATACTCAGGCTACAAATTCAGATAACCCTAGACGGTTTGGTTGAGAGATAACTGGTCACATCTCACGCCGCGATCAACAGCACGGGGAACATGTCACCTGCCATCACACCGATCAACGTGCTTCCCTCGGAGCTTTTCAGTTGTATCTTCTCTTTTGTGACTGGACCAACTCTTCTTCATACCAAACTCAGCAAACCGCATCCGTTGCTTGTTCTCACGGCCGTTTGCACTCAATGGCGCCAGATTGCGATTGGGACCTCCTCGCTCTGGACCCACATCCAGCTGCCCGCTCCCCCACCACCAACAAAAGACAGCTCGTACCGAACAGAGTATATTCGTCTATGGCTAGAAAGGGCTCAGGGAGCTCCACTACATGTCTATGTTCTTATACGTGTGGCGCGTACGCTCGATGATCAGCACTATTTATCGCAGCTGCTGTCCACATTACAACCTCACATTGATCACATCAACTCTTTAGTTTTTCCCGTCACCACCAACAGTATCATTGACCCATTTCTCGCATTTTGTTCTCGTTACGGGGCTCCAGGCTCACTTAAGTCTCTAGCGATAACTTCGTATCGGCAGGAAGAAAACCTGGTCCGCCAGAGTTGGCCAACCGTATACCTTCAGGGATTGGTGAGCTTGCAACTATCAGGCTTGGCCGAATGCATGAGCCCAAACTTTGACGAGCTTTCTACGATACTATCCGCAAGTCCTTTTCTCCAGACCCTGAGGCTCCGAAATATGAGTATACTTCCTGGTCAGGCTCTAGCTGTTTCTCTGCCTGAGTTACAAGTATTGGATGTACGCGATCTTGACCGTGGCAACTTACTTGAGTTGCTGCATATACTATTTGTCGGTAAACTTGAGCTGGATTTTCGGCTCTCGTTAGGCTGGCTCGCCGAAAGCGATGTTATCGATGCCATCGTACCGTTTTGCAGACGTTCGAATGTCGTGTCTCTCTGGTTTACAGACTCGTTTGCAAGCCTTGATCACCTTGTTGTCGCCCTACTCTCATGCTTGTCATCCCTGCGAGTGCTGGCGTTGTACGACGGAGACGGCAACTTCCATACGGCAGATAACATGATCGATGTAAAACCGGGAGGAAAAACCCCTCGGTGCAAAAAGCTGCATACTTTATACTTGAAGAGTCACACCGGGATCAGTAAGGCCGCCGAAAGCCACATCAATCGACTTCTGGAAGTCTACTCCCTACACACGATCGTGCTAGAGAGGTTTGCGCCTGCGCCATTTGTGAGCGATCCAGCCTATTCTGAGGACGAGTCACAGCGGGAAGAGCATAACGCGGAGTTTCTAAATGGCCTGGCGAGGAAAGTACAATCTGTTGTATCCGACGGTAGAGGTCTGAGCGGCAGCGATGAGACGGTGGATCTGTACATCCGCAAATTAATTACGGGGAGCGGGGTCAATCTAATCGGTACACAGATGGCATAATTTAATACTTGAACAGTCTCCGATTGATACCGTGACTGCTAAGCAGGATGTATGCACATCTCGAGGGTCATATTGTGATGGAGTCTGGTCTGACACAGTTCTCGACCGACGGGGTTGCGAATTCTAGTAGAGTTGAACTGACATGCAAACAATAAGCCGGCCAGCATAGCGTAGCAAGTTTCATAACACGAGTAGTCCGAGCTAGTCGGACGAGATTTCTCAGAATCCGGAGGTATGATGATCAGATTGCAATAATTTGTGTGAGCCTAGGTCACAGATATTAGGTAATCGGAGGCGGTGTTGATCTTCCTCAAGCACCGAACTTCGTCAACCACATCTGCTGAACCGTGAGTTTAACATTGGTTGATATGAGATAATCCTGAACATCTGGTAGTCGTTAGGACAGCCCTGTTGCTTACTATGGAAGCATTTGCTCACTGGAAAGATGCCCAGTTACGCCTTCAAAAGGCCACCCAGACATTTCTTGACGCGTCTATAAGCCTCCGTGACGCAATTTCTCAACATTTCGCCGTCCCGAGCCGCCACTCGTCGTCTGAAGATCTAATGTTCAAGATACAGTCTCAGATAGCCCTAAGTAACTCGATCGAAAATCAACTAGCCATATCTCGCGCTGCGATCAATAGCACAAGGAACCTGTCACCAGCATTCGTGCCAATCAACGTCCTTCCACCAGAGCTATTTAGTCGTATATTTGCCTTTGTGGTTGCATCGAAATCTCGTGATATATTTTGCGATGGACCGGACCCGCTGCTTGCCATCTCAGCTGTCTGCACCCGATGGCGCCAGATTGCTATTGGAAACCGCTCGTTCTGGTCTCATATTGACCTGATTACGCCATCGCTGTCTGCCGGCGAGAGCTCAGACACAACAGAGATTACCCAAATCTGGCTTGAAAGGTCTCAAGGTACTCCACTCCACCTCTCTGTTAACTTTAGGTGTAGCGTCGACCAGCGCCATACATCGCAAATATTGTGTGTCTTGCAACCCCATCTAGCTTGTTTGGCCTCTTTGGTCTTTCCTAGCGTGGATGAAGAGACTCTCGAGCTGTTTCTCACATTTTGTTCTCGTCATGGGGTTCCGGGCTCTCTTAAATCTCTAGTGATACACGCATGCCCACGTATGAGATATGCACCCCGCCAGAGTTGGCCAACGGCATATCTTCGAGGGCTGGTGGAGCTGCAGCTATCCTACTTACTCCATGTGATGAGTCCAAATTTTTTAGAACTTTCTACAATACTTTCCGGAAGTCCAACCCTACAAACGCTAAGACTCCGCCACCTGACCATACTACCCGGCCAAGCTCTTACCGTCGATTTGCCGGAGCTACGGCTGTTGGATATAACTGGGCTTGATTATGTGAGCTTACCTGGGCTGCTGAACGGAATATCCCCCGGTGGACATGACCTGGACTTCAGATTCTCATTACGGCGTCTCACCAATTCCGATTTTGTCGATTTCATAATCCCATTCTGCAGGCGCTCAAAGATTGTGTCTCTCTATCTCTCGGACATGTATATGCCCGAGAGTCCCGACGACCGAGTAGTTTTGCTCCTTTCATGTATGGCGTTCATGCGGGTACTTATCGTAGAAAGTAACTTCGGCGATTTTCATTCCGCAAACCTGGTTGAGGTCAATTCACGCGAGAAAACTCCTCGGTGTCCAAAGCTGAATATCCTATGCTGGAAGAGCGACAGCAGGCACAGCAGCATCAGCGAAGCTTCCCAAGCGCATATTCAGCAGGTCCTAGACGTTTACTCCTTATCCTCAATTGTGTTAGAGGGGTTTGATCTCGCATCCTATCACAGAGGTTCGCAACACTCAGATGACGAGGCGCTGTCGGAGCGTACAGACGACGAATTCGTGAACTCCCTGTCCAGAAAAGTCCAGTCCGTCTTGACTGACAGAGGGCTACTCGACGGCGAGAACGAGCAGGTAGATGTGAACATCCGTAAAATGATTGATGACAGCAGGGTCGCTTCAATAGACGTATAGATGAC
>WSTJ01001805.1:0-10769 GCA_019623705.1 Ceratobasidium sp. 428 | reverse complement strand
AACTACAATGGTCCCCTAAGTTCGACGTTGAAATGAGTAGATAAAGAAGGGTAAAGGCACGAGCTCACGTAAATGTCGTTTCGCCCGACCGGTGTCCCCACAAGGATCGACGCAAACATAAAGTTGAATATCAATGACGTGCCTATAGAAACTGTGAGCTGGTTGTAGATGGAGTTGGACTAGACGATCCTTACTTCCCAATGGCGCCACGTATTCTACACGCAGCACTCTAATTAGTCTACGCAGTGATGATGTCAATCGTACCACCCACCTGCTCTCATGTATTCTAGTGCCAACGTACTGCCTAGGAGCTGCGAAAGTCTGTCAAACGTTTAGCGCAGTTCTTATGTACACGATTCGAGGATAACTCACATATATAAAATCATCCCAATCAACCATAATGGCCTAAGGTAATCTTTCTGTTGTCGAGACGCTTTCGGCAGCGCATTTTGTCGAACGTGGTCAAGCTTGGTTAAGTTCAGTCCCCCTGCTACTAGTTAGACGGGTTTTAAAATGACCAGAGGATCTCTTGCCTGCATTGAGCACCGATGCCAACGTCACTATGCACAACCCAATCATGAACGCTACGACAGCACTAGAGCAATCGGGGAGATTGTCAGCGCAAAAGCATCACGACGTTGCCTTAACTCACTTTTGGCTGTGTCTTTGTACCACCGCGGCCTCGGTCGGTGTTGCCGAAGGCGCCACCGCTGTCGTAGTTGCATCGACCATAGCCTCCACTAGATTGGCAGTAATATTCGCGGTCGGTGTGGCCATCCCAGCAAGCTTGGGACAAGGTGGTCGTCAGGATATGGAACGTAAGGTCGGATCACAAACCCAAGTGAGACGGAAAGCGCGTTGCGCCAGTCACGGGCCGAGACAAGAACGCGCGCGCGAATTTGACAGAAAAGTCGATCATTCTGGTTTCGGCAACCGAGTGGCGATGCACCGCAGTACTCAAACAACAAACACGGGACAAATAATTTATTACACTGTTATCCATGCAGTCATCAAAGGTGGGTGGTTACTAGTCTAGGACGGTTGTGTGATTCACTCCTTGGGTCCCCGCTTCGGCAAGCCAGCCGTGCATCTCCGACGCTGAATCATCAGCCGGCGACCGGCATAAGACCTCGTGATCGGTTCCCATGTATCCATAGACCAAATGAAATTGCATCGCGTCTCACTTTTTGTGCGATCCAGTCGTCTGAGCGTTCTCCCACAGAGGTATCTGCAGCATATACAGGTATAACAACGTTATATTCATATGTATAAGTCGACATTTGCTAATAATTTGACAGGATGGATGTCGAGATGGCACCCATTCCATACTCGGCCCGCTCCCCCGAGTGGTACACCGACGTTCTATGCAAAGCGCTCCGTTACGAGCGGCTTAAGCCGTGGCAACTTGCACTCACAATGGATTTATGCGAGGGGAAAGACGTGTTTCTCGTCATCGGGACCGGCGAGGGGAAATCGTTCCTCATACAAGCCCCCGTGATCGCCGATGCGAAGGCCGGCCAGCAGACTGTTGGAATCGTCCTAGTCCCTACCAAAGGGCTAGCCGATGATCAGGTAAGGTATTTTCAAGTCGCAACAATCGGTAAAAACTCACCGATTTCAGGCTCGTGCAGCTAATGATAAAGGGGTTAAAGCAATTGCCGTGCATGAGGACAACGTGCGCGCCTGGCAAAAGAAGATCCCGCCGCCAAGCCTGTTTGAAGAAGTCGGCAAGGGAGAGTGGTCGCTCATATTTATGGGCCCAGAAATGCTCACCGAGACGTCGTTTAATAGCTTGATCCACCAGGATGGTTTTCTCACCCATCTCCGCTACTTCGCAATCGACGAGGCTCACCTTACTACCGAGTGGAGTTTCCGATCGTCCTACGCCCGAATTGTACATCTGCGGAATCGGTTCCCTGCAGGAAAGGTCGTCTGGCTGGCTTTGTCGGCCACAATTTCTAAACGCGAGCAGCCAAAGTTCATCGCGGATCTTGGTTTCAGCCGGGACGAGAATCGATGCACAATTTTGCGGCGCCCCGTAGACAGATTGACCCTCACCTACATTACTCGTTTCCGCCAACACTCCAACGAAACCCTCCTCGATTTCGCCTCCATAATTCCCCTCTCCGCCAAGTGCCCTAGCGACATTCCTATTACAATTGTTTTTGCTCAACGCATCGAGCTAGGCAACCGCTTAATGACTTACTTGACAAATCTACTGCCCGAGACCATCAAGGGTGCTGATCGGCGCAACCTTGTTCTTCCATACAACTCGATGATGAGCATGGAGTTCCGTATAGCTGCGGTTGAGGCGCTAAAACTGGGTACGCAGACGAGGATATTAGTTTGCAGCGAAGCCGGCTCTGTGGGAATCGACATCACCAATATTCAACGGGCCTTCCTGATCGTCACCGACACAGATGAGACTTTTGCTATGCTTTGTCAGAAGCTTGGCCGAATTCGTCTCACGGGGCTGGCAGTAATATACTTCCCTAGATGGGCAGACAACAAACGAAGGGCGAAGGAGGACGTACGAATGAGGGCCAAGGCCCAACCATCGCGAAAACCGCCTGAGTCTCAATAGGACGTTTTAGTCGGTTCAGACTATTCAGGCAAACGCGCCTATGCATAGTTCTATTGAGTACTCAATAGTAGTTCAGCATCAACCCAAACAGGTAACAACAGAGAATGAATGGAAGATTGGGGGCGCACAAGGTCACGTGACTCATCCAGAACGCCGCTATGCATGTATTTTCGCCGCAGTTTGGGTCAGAACACTTGGCGGCCGTCATCCCCAGGGGTAGTTTTGGCCGTAGAGTCGAATGGTGTGACTGGGACAAAAAAATAACGGTGCGTTTTCAATATGTCCTCTGTTTTTACTTGTTTATGTTGATGCCCGCCACTATTGAGTGCTCAATAGGACTATGCATAGGCGCGTTTGCCTGAATAGTCTGAACCGACTAAAACCTCCTGTTGAGTGCATTTGAGACTCAGGTTGTTTTCGCGATGACCGGTGATGATCGAGTTTGCGAATGCGACTGCGGCTGACTGCCCTCGTGCCGTCAACTGCCGACATTGGGGAGAGGCCTTGAAGATGCCAACAGAAGTACCTTGCTGCAACAAACATGTCCCTGAGCTCGACAAGGTGCACTACGAGGAGACAGAGCTGCGCAAAAAAAAGCAGAAAGCAGTCAAGCCCAAGAAAGCGACAATTCGAAGCGACGGAACTCACCGGCCAATTGGGGCAGACCTGCGGCCTGTAGTCCATCAGTTCTTGCGCCAGTGGCGCAGCACCACATGGCTCACCTACGACTCTCGTACCCCAAATTGCCCGCCCAATCGCCTTATTTCAGACGCCCAGTTGATGGAATTGGTCAAGAGAATGCATGCCTGCACAACAATGGAGCGCTTCCGTGCTGTTTTGGCGACCTGGGATTACCTGGAGGAGTTCGGGAGGCCACTCTATAAGTATTGTCAGAAGCTTATAGTTTCGGCTGACAAGCACTGGACACCTCCCAAGAACCGGCGCAAGCGCAAACCTGAAGCCGAAGTCGAGGTTCAGGCTGAAGTTGACGCAGAGGCCGAAGACGAGCCTGAGGATGAGGACGAGAGTGAGACAGAGGAGTGATGTTGGCGCTTATTCTTATTTCTATTTATTTGTCCCTTGCTTGCTGATATAATAAATCATAAAATTAAAAACTTAATGAGCGGCAACTACGAATACAAGTTAAGAAGTGCATCTAGAGCAGGTCCATCCCCTGCACGCAACACGCCATTCTCTGAGACCAGAGGGACTGGTGGTTCGGCTAATTGTTCGTTGTCTCCCGCGCTCTCCAAGTCATTGTTGTCGGATATTTGGTCAGGGTCTGTGATCGTCCGGTCAAGGAACCTGACAAGTGTACCAGACACAAGCTTCTCATATCCTTCTGAGAAAGTGTCAAGTGCGCTAAAAGACTGAGAACGACCCGGAGTGAAAGAGAAAAGGTCTCCTCGGCGATAATGTGTGGCCAAAACATCAATGTCGTGCTCGTAATCCACCAGGGAGCGACCGGAAGGGACTACTGAGAGCCCAAGCATACGCAAGAACCTATTGCAAAGCTCCCCAAAGCCCCGTATATTAGCCATAGTCAAACATCGATTGCGATCTGAGGCCCAGAACCTCAAATTCATCAGATATCATAAACCAGACAGGGGTGGCCGGATCGAGGGCCATCCTGACGGGAAAGGGGGGTGTGGCGAAGGGACCACCTTACCGCAGGGGTGTTTGGCTCTGAGTATTTTAGGGTCCGGATGAAGCCTGGAACCAAACCGGACTTATCAATCAGGGCTATCTGAGCGTTCTCAAACTCCTGAACAATATGCGATATCTGAGCTCAGATCGATTGCCATGTTTGACCGGACCTATTGACAGATACACAGCTTCGCAGGAACTTCGAGTCGAATTCTGAGTTTTTCTTGTTGAAAATGCGTTTGATTGAGAGGTTGTGGTGCTCTTGAAGTACTCAGGGAAATATTGTGGTTGAAATTGCATGCAATGAATAGCACGAATGCCTGCACAACCCCCCGTTATATTTGCACTTCATTGCAAACAAATGAATAGATGCAATTGCAGGTTGCAATTACCAGTTGCAATTGCATGTTGCAATTACAGATTGCAATTGCACTTGGTAATTAACTGAAATTACACTCTACAATTGTATCACTTCATTGTAACCCATTGCAATCTGCAATGACAAAAGTTCATTTCAGGGATTTACATCTTGCAATTAATGTTGATTTAATAACTCATTTAGGTTACAAAAAGTCGCCTGAATCTAAGCTATTTAACTTAAGGTTCATCTATCTAGATGTGTCCATATCTGACAGATCAAACCTAGTAATTGTGAAGATTGATTGATGATCTGAGATAACTGGAGTGATCTGATGATCAGAATAAAAGGAGAAAATGAAATCAAATGCTTATATACGCGAACACAAGTTACTCTCAGTGGGGGTTGTATTTGTTGGTTGTAGTTACACAAGGAGAAAACTTAGGGGACTCAAAACTACACCACAGTGTAGGACAGAACACACGACACAACATAGACAAAGAAATGAACGAGAAGAAGAAAAAAAAAACAAAAGAAGAAGGGAAAGTCGACCACTCAACGGTTTAAATCTAAACAGTTAACACATTAGGCGGTTAACAAAAATAAAGTCAATGAACACTCACCACGAGGCAATGCTGCCCGGTCCGTAAGCACAACATCAGACGAGTACAAGAATTAGTTGATAAGAGAAGGGACTAATGGGTGACGAGCACGAAGGGGAGAGTGGGAGGGGGCATAACGACAAGGGAGACGAGAATGGAGGGATCATATACGCGAGAGAAAAAAGGGTCCATTGAAAACTTACGACGCCGAACGTACGATTTCGGCCGCCGTCGGAAAAATAAGCTCCGGCCGCCGGTTAATCCATTGCGCGTGCCTTGCCCTTGGCGCGGGCCTTGGCGCGTGCCTTGGTTGCGGGCGAGTCCGGGCGGATGTCCTCGACACGAATAGCCGCTTGCTCTGGCTGGTTCAAGTGCTCGGACATCCCCGCGTAGTTACTATGTCGTGTACGAGTTAGTAACTGTGAAGAAAAGAAATATAACGAATACTCACAGCCCGTATTTTGAGGCTGTCTCCTGAAACTCGTGAAACCGGTCCGGGGCCCCTTTCTCATATGTGAGTAAACCGGAGAGGTGTGTTTGATACGCTTCGGCCTCGGTCCTAGAGTCGAGCTCCATCTTGACGAAGTAACCAGTCCCCCACTCCTTGATGTCGTGCTCGATCATCGTGAGAGCAAAGGCGATGCTGGGAACTGGGACCGCCGGCTCAAAGTTGTCGTGATATACAACGCCAAACGAATCGCGCGCCCAAAACAGCGTACGAGCAATAAACTGTTTGAGCGCCGGGTTTTCGTAGGGGTCCTTCCTCTTAGAGGGATCCTGGATTACTGTGAATAGTGGCGCAAATGCAACAAATTAGAATGCTCACCCGGTAATGAAACCAATCTGGAAGTAGTGATTTGGCGAGGTCAACATTGTGTCGAACGTCGTCAATCGACTCCGGTGCGACGATGAACCCGAAGCAGAAGCTCGTAAGTTGGCAAAGGCGGTCCGCGGCATCACCGCGGCCGACAGAGATCCGACGAACCATCTGAAGAAATTAGCATGCATTGTTAAACGGAAGAGGCCGACTCACCAGGCTACGCAGTTCACGACATGGATCTGCAACCGCTTCGTCTGATAGTTCTGCGGCAACGTCCCGGAATAGCTCGGTTGCCCACTTGTCGTTTGTGCCGTATCCCTCGTATGGCCCCCGAGCGAATGCCCTGGCGACCAACTCTGGGATCGTGTGAGAGGCGACTAGCCCTGGTAGGCCTGGGAAATCGGAGAGGGCCGGCTGTTTGTATTTACGCTGCGAGTAAGGTTGAGCGTGCGGTGATTAAATGTAGTAAGAGACGTACCGGACGTTTGCCGAGAGCAAAGGCCACCTGAGCCTCGCGTTCCGCAAGGTCTTCAGTGGCGTGAGGCAAGCGTCGAGAGCCACGCATGCTGGATGAAGGAGGCGGCGCGGTGTTGGCGAGGGCGTGCAGCTCACCGAGAACTTGAGCTAGCAGATCGAAGTCTGCTGTAGACTGATGCGAGGTACCGGCGGTTTGAACGATTGTAGCGCGGGTGTGAGCCTCCCGTTTAGCGAACTCCATCGCCCAGGCAAGCCCCATCTTCATGTCAGACCCGGGCGGCGGCTTCGATAGAACGGTGGAGCCACCAGTACGCGTGGGCGTGTGACGTGCGGCGCGCAGCGGCAAAGCCCCCACCTTCGACCCGCTCGGACGGTAGATGCCGAGCTGGGATGGCTGGGCGCGTGGAATCGAATGTGACAAGCGGCGAGGTGGTGGGGATTGGGGAGGCTGGACTAGCCGCTGTCGTTTACGAGCGAGCGCGCTCTCTTCGTCCGTGTCAATCGTGTTCGTGTCGTCGTCGTCGTCGTCGTCATCATCGTCGTTGGCATCGATGACGAGAGTTGACTTGGTGGGGTGGGGCGTACGAGGAAAGGCGGACGAACGATGATGAGGGGGGGTCTTAGGTTTCGTAGCCGAGTCAGGGAGTTCGAAGTACGGTTGTTGAGAAACCGAGTCACCAGGCCCGAGCCCGATCAGATCGATTTCGAACTCCATGTCCACGTTCTCAGCCGCCGGCTCGTCTGCTGCCGGCGAGTCGACGGCCATAACGTCTACAGCCGGTTCCTCCGCACCCGCGCCAGGCGCGCCTTTAGGTTTTGAGTTTGTGCCCTGCGAACCGGTGTTGTCTAGTGACGCAAACATCATGTTAGATAGTACCTTGATAATAAGATAAGGTGCTTACCGGCAGCTCCTGGGGCGGGTGACTGGTGTCCACTGCCCAGTCCCACTCGTCGGGTCGGTTCATATTGTGCCTGCGAAAGGCGTGAGCTAGAATGAAAGGGAAAATCAATGAAAGTACACACCTGAGCTTCTCCCTCCTCAATTTCCATGGCACCCGGATAACCCGCTTCGCCCAACGGGAGGACGTCTTCAAGTACTTTCTGGAGCGTTTGCGTGGAATATTTCGACGCGTCTTTGCCGGTATGCCTTGTCGCGATATCGATGGCCTTGGCGCGACTGATGTGGACGATGTGGAAGAACCCGTCACGTTGAGTCTCCACGTCGAAACCGCCGTCGTCGGATTCGGTGGCGGCAAGTGGTTCTAAATGGCGGGTTAAGTATGCAATAATAAGCCCAGATGGGGAGTACTTACCCGGCGAGCTGCTGTGGCTCGCTGCCCCAGCGTCGGCGACTGGCTGGACGATCCGTCCGGGCCTGTCACCTCGAGTGCCGAACGGGTGCTTGGGCTCTTTGGGCTTGGCGGATTTGGAGGCGGATTTGGAGGCGGACTTGGAGGCGCGTTTGGACATAGATTTAGGGGTCCGTTTGGTTGACTTGGGCCCCGAAGGGCTGGGGGAGCGGCTGCCGGCACGCGAGTTTGCCTCTTCCTCATATGCTTCTGTAACGGGTTCAGCATAGAGTACATCGTAATAAAAATAAAGTCTTACGCGATTCGAGTTGATGCGCGGACGGGCGACGTTTACGCTCAGAGCGCCTGGGAGTATTCTCAGTGGGATGCGGCTAAGGGAACACCATGAGTAGCTAATAAAATATTACGATCGAAAAACTTACGTCAGAAGTCTTGGTCGATGATTTACGAGAGCGCTGAAGTTCTTCGAGTTCGAGTTGCTGGACGAACGTGAGAGGCATGGAGGTCTGCGGTGTTCAGCCGTTCAGGACGATGCGCTTAAATACATAAAAAAAGTGTCAGTACGCGTGGGACAATGCAGTACAAGACTTACTCGCGCCCAGTCCCCCTGAGCGTATCCTCTCGGCGGTCGGAATATTTTCCAGGTTCCTCTGGCGACCATGGCCAGACTCGCGTTTTAGTGGGCCGAGGGTGTCAGGCGAGGGATGTGCCGACATGCCGATGATGAGACGGCGGGAAAGATGGAGGAATTGCCAAAAAGGCAATAAGAACTCGTTAGCGCCGGATGGAAAACGAGGCGCAGTCCATACATTAGTGCATTTTTGGCCGAACACGTCCGTGGCACAATATTTTTGCGCACCGTGGGGCTCAGGCAACAAGGTACAACGCGTGCTAGGCGGGCCGATGCGGAAACTGGGATGTTGAACGAAATAATTCGAATAAGTCGGTTTGCTCACACTGAGCGCGCAGTACGTACCTACACTCTTGATCTATAACCCCCCGCTCTCATATCTGCTACACTCCTCGCGAAATGGTGCGTGGAGGTACGATGTATGCGCGAGCCGCGCGTCGTGCGGCCATGCGAGCGCCGAGACTGAGCGAGGCCAACGGGACTCAACCCTCGGATGTGTCCCGAACAACTTGCCGCTATTGTGGCAAGGAGTTCATCAACCAGACCGCGCGCGATACCCATATTACTCTCCAAAGTATCTGTCATGCTCAGCACGAAGACTGGATAAGTGGGAGATCGGGCCAAAAGCGGAGGCGCGAATACGATGACGACTCACCCGTAACGGACGTGATGGACAATCCGCCACCCGCAAAACAGGTGCGGTTTGACACAGACGCCGTGCTGCTCGCCGGTCCATCTCGACATCCCGACGCTCTCGTCGACTCCGCCCCCACTCCCGATCCCACTCCCAATCCCATTCCAAACTCGAATCCCGATCCGGACCGTACTGCTGGTGCCGACAGCCAGAAACCACGCGGTTATACCAAGAACGGCGTATATATCGAACCGTTCCCTGTACGCACTGCCGGAGCGCCGATCAGTACGAAGCGCAAGAATAACGACGCCAACTTACGGGAGTACTTGGCATCATGCGGAGCCCTCGGGGATCCCGAGCTTTTCGAAACCGCGCAAGTAATGATGACGACGGGATTGAGTGGGAAAGCGAGGACGCGTCACCTGAAATCCCCAGCGGCAAGTGATTCAAAACGAGAAGAATGAATTACTTACAAATTTCCGTAGTATCGGTCGTGGAAGGGAAAGGGGAAGCAGGTGTGGCCGAACAATGATGCCCTCCTGAAGGACATTGATCGTTTGCCTACGGGGCCGGATTGGGGGACAGCGGAAATTCCGGTCGGAGAGGGCGAGTTCGAAACCACGCACACCTTCCACTTCCGCGATATCCTCGACGTTGTTCGGGAGCTTATAGGCGCGCGGCGTTTTAGACGTTGTATGCGGTGGGCACCAGAACAGCATTATACGTCGCGAGATAAGAAGTGTTGGGTATACGGCGAAATGTGGAGTGGGAATTGGTGGTGGCAAATACAGGTCAGTTGAAGCTTTTGTACATATATAAAACATCGCTCACATGATACAGCGTCGCATATGCAACAAGAACGGCACAGTTGTGCCGCTAATCCTTGCGTCGGACGAAACGACTCTCACGAATAACGCGCATGGCCCCAAAGCGCACCCGCTTTATCTATCGATAGGCAACATCAGCAAGTCGGTCCGACGCATGCCGACTAAACGTTCCATGGTTTTAGTCGGGTACCTACCGGTCGACTCATTTGACGGGATTGAGGATCTTGAAATCCGCCAAAGGTGCCGATGGGAGTTGCTGCATCGCTCCTTGGCCAAGGTTCTTGAGCCGCTGAAGGTGGCGTCGGAAGAGGGTGTGCTCGCTCAGTGCGCGGACGGTTACGTTCGCCACATCTATCCAATCCTCGCCGCATGGGTCGCGGACTACCAGGAGCAAAACGAATTAGCATGCACGACCCAGAGCGGATGCCCGAAGTGCACACACGCGCGGCAGGGACGAAGCCAAGGAGGGCCGATGGCGCCGCTGCGCAACCAAGACGAGATGGCGAGCGTGCTACGCGGATATCAGCTCACGAAGGACGAGAGTGTGCTAACTCGGCTGACCTTGAGGCCTGTAGTAGCCCCCTTCTGGGATGGTATCCCGTATTTCGACATGGGAAAGTCGCTGGCGCCGGACCTGCTACACCAATTATACAAGGGTATGTTTGAGCACGTTCGAGACTGGATTGAAGACCTACTGGGTACGCGGGAGTTTAACCGCCGGTTCGAGGTGATGCCGTCGGCGCAGGACCTTCGGCACTTCAAGCACGGGGTGACGAAAGTCAAAGTGTGGGCGGGGCGCGAATCGAGGGATATGATGCGGCAGTTCTTACCGATTGTCGTGGATCCCCAGCTGCCGGCCGGCCTTGTTCGCCTCGTTCG
>WSTJ01001804.1:0-10790 GCA_019623705.1 Ceratobasidium sp. 428 | reverse complement strand
AGCCTCGCCGATAACACTCATCTCAATACCCCGCTCACAAAGACCAAACGACTTGCACATCTTGTCTCAGTTGCTCTATGGGCTCTTTGTCACCGAAGCATGTCTGTCTCTCATGGTCTCGGCCTGTTACGATAAGCTCCGAATACCGGATTGGGAATTTCACGCCAATATCCTTTCGTGAAATAACCCCTGTCCCGATCTCACCGGCAGCAAAGATATTGCCATACTTCATATCTCGTGATGGGCACGCGGTTATCTATTTTCTGTTGATCGTCCAAAGCCCCAAAGTCGTTATGTATGTCATCTATTCGTCATGCTTAGTTGTCATTATGTCCTAGTTGTCCAGTGGCTATATACAAAAGACTCGGGTACCCAGCATGCTATCGAGGAGGCTTTGATATACGCAGACTTGCAAGACAGAAATTTGGGATACAAATCACCCCTAATCCAATCGAAATAATAACATGAGTGCTTAAACGATTGAGTGTATGCAGCTTAATCTCACACTTTATGGTCGTCACAGCTCGATAGCCGATTGCACCGAGGTAGGTGTATCCATCGCAACGACCTGCTACTGGCTACAGTCTATCAACATGAGCTTAAAATCTGATTGAAATGGTCGTCCACAGGCGGACATCAGGTTGAAGCTTCGTAAATATTTTGGTATTTTTGCGTATCTCTGAGGGATCCCAAGCTTGACCTGTTGCTTTCTATAGGCCTTAAGCTATCTAACCAGACTAATTGACTTGCTCGTAGCTGATTCTATGGGTAGTTCTTCAACATCTAGTACGGGAATAGTACTTATCTAGCCACGCTTTGCCGCCGATAACTGCTTACTCATCAAGCCGAACATTAGTAATAATAACATTCATGCCAAGACTGCATATACATAGCTGAGCGATGAGCGATGAGCGTTGATCATATGCGCATTGTGTTCTTTTGGCCTCCTCGCATAGCGCCGTTTGTGAGCCCCCAGTACCTCCCACCATCATCGCGGCGACGCTCTCGTCCTCTTTGGCGTCTTAGAGACTTTAACCTTAGGCTCTCAATCACAGTCTTGAGAGCCTTAAAACCTCGGAATCTGCACGTATCGAACCAGCCCGCCATACCTTTCGTCCAGCCAAATTGCGGCTCATACAATTCGAGGACCGAGCAAAACAAGCTCATCTCCTTGCAATGGGTCAAAGATCAAGCAAACCCAAGAGTCGACTTTTATCCAAGCCAAGACGTATCGCCGATGAAACATTTGCGCAGCCTGTGGTAGAGCACGCATCTAGGATCCAAGTCACCAGCCTCATGGTATTTCCATTCATTTGATATTTCGGTATTCAGGCTGAATACGGGTTCATCTGTGCTACAGACCGTCTCAGAGCTGGTTGCATGTCTGGTCAAGAAAGGCTGCTCTAACATCACAGATCAGTTAGATTTAGCAGAGTGTAGCGAATATCCTATATCCGGTGGCGGGTTCGGCGACGTATACCGCGGCCGACTGAAGAACGGGGATCGAGTCGCTATCAAGACAATGCGATTGAGCGTTAGCTCTAACGGCGTGGTTCAAAACTCTCTTAAGGTTAGATCATCAGCTTCTTAGTCGCGTTGGCGGGCTCAGTTAGAAAAAAACAGAATGCTGCTCGCGAGCTATACACATGGTCAAAATGCGAGCACGATAACATACAACGTCTCTTGGGATTGGTGGAGTTTCGAGGCCAGGTCGGAATGGTATCGCCTTGGCAGCCCAATGGGAATCTCCACCAATATCTCGAGCGTTATCCCGAGACAGACCGCTATGAGATGGTACAGCCTTGGGTCTCCAATTGAGCCAATAGTTTCTTATCTTGCTTCTCTTCACATAGAGCACTCAAATATCCGATGGCCTTGCGTATTTACATCGGACTAACATAGTAAGCTGCCTGATTTCGTTACATCGGTGCACTTGCTTACTTATAATGCTTGGTGTATAGGTACATGGCGATCTCAAAGGCGTACGTTCATTATGTATCATACAAACATCCAGCTGACCATCTCCATAGCTCAATATACTCATATCTAAAGCTGGATCTCCCTTACTCGCTGATTTTGGCAACTCTTTTCTCCGCGAGTGCACCCTGAAATTTACTGATACTTCATCGAAACATTTGGTCTCACTTCGATGGGCGGTACGTAGCTTATCCGAGACATCTAGTGGACGCACTTAGTCACTTAGTATAGGCTCCAGAGCTATTGGGTGGGACAGCAAAACATAACACCAGAACGGATGTGTATGCGCTCGGGATGGTAAGCAGAATTGGAGTAAAGCAAGTAAACTGGCTTATCCACGTCAACAAACTAGACAATTTTGGTGCGTCGAATGAGAAATTCTACGTATAATGACCTGATGATATCATGTATATAGGAAACAATGACAAAAAATGTCCCACATCCTGAAAAATCCGAGCTTGCAATAATCAATGCGGTGCTCATCAGAAAGGCAATTCCCAACCGACCCTTGGGGGACATCCCAGTTGGCTGTATGCGTGGAGACATGCTTTGGGAGATACTTAAATTATGCTGGGCATACGAGCCCCAAGATCGTCCCAATGCCGAAGAAGTTAAAAACGCTGTGAGAAATACATGTTTTGATTTCATCCTTCCTTGATTGGGGAACTTGTCTGTAGATAATCGACATCACGAATGCGGAGCATATGCTCAAGAATTCCGAAGTCGTGGAGAGCGTAATAACCTCAAATAGCAGCTCCATCAATACTCCTGTGGAACAAGCCTCGGGCCTAAACCATGGTGGGCGGGTTTTAGATTGTATGCTGGCTGATCTTGTTAAAACACCTAATAGTTATGGATCTCTGTCCTAGTTTAGAGTCAGTGACGAGCGTCAGGCGGGCTACTAGGCGAAGAGCGCTCATAATAGCCTTCGACTATAAACACACCGATAATCTAGGAGATAGCCAGTCCGACATAAAATCATTAAACTCGGCCTCGAATGATGCTAGAGATCTTGCGGCTACGTTTGTCGACCGAGGGTACTCAGTTGAAACCATAATCGAGGAAGCTTATAACAGAGAGGATGTCCTAGATACCATTGCCGGATTTCTTGGCTCTGCAGTTGCAGGGGACGTCCATGTAATCATCTTTTCCGGCCATGCAGCCAGAACGGACGGAACGTCTAGTTCTCCAGCAATGGTTCTTCCAGTAACTTCCGCGAACAAGCTCCATGCCGATGACTGGAATCGGAACATTCGGGCACACGCTAAACCTGGAGTAATTGTTCTGTCGGTTATCGCAACATGCTACTCTGGTGGTTTTGTAGAGAGGGGGACACGAATAATCGACATTGAACGCATACCGAAGGCAGAGGGGGTTGTGAACGAGCCCATATACATCACTTTCAGTGCCTCTGGGCCTTTCGAAGTCGCATACGAATCACCTATTGACTCCGATGACCCGGAATACCATTGTCATTTGCTATGGGCAGTGGCAGGGACAGTCCGTGACCAAGAAATAAAGTCCTGGGATGAGTTTATCATGGGGTTGAGGGAGCGTTTTAGCTATGCTCGCGTGAAAGGATTGGCGGCACGGGGTGGGGAGGGCCAGAACGGGGTGAAATGGCTTTGCGACCACCCTCAACACCCAGAATTTACAACGACGGCTCCGGGTTATCTTCCGGTATGTATCATGCTTAGCCTGCGAGTTTTGATCGACTAACCTCCTATGATGCTGGACTCGTAGGCATGGGACGTCATTTTCCCAGCCAATGCTGAATGAGCAATTCAGTTTTTGGTTAGCTGTTTGACACTCGAGCTCCCTGTTTTGCTCGACGGAACTTGAGGCGTAACGAAGCGAGCGACGAATCATGGCCCCTATTGAATAACTCGATATTTTGGTCATACTTATCCCCTCCCCCTTGTACATCAATGCGAATGTGTTCAAAGAGTATAGTAATGTAGTCCCAGGACTTAGCGGCGATGATACAAGTCAATTCAGCACCCAGACTGCCGGGCTTTATTTGTGTTTTACCCGCATGTAATGGCGGCCCAGGTGGGGACAGGGGACATCAAGCGGCGGGTGCCGCTTGGGCCTACACTTGGACCATGTAGACTTATTTTATGTACTGTGGCTTAGATCTGGCCCACCTGTGATTGCAGGTGGCAAATACTATGTGATGCTCAAAACAATATATAAGGCCTAAGACTCAAGCAGCCTCGCCAATCGTCTACCAGCCAAATGCCTCCCCCGGCCGTATTTCTAAAATCTCAGCGATGGCTACGACAGTGTTGCGACCTCTCTAAGTCAGCATCCGACACAAGTGACATAGAAGACTGCTTACAGCGACTGGAGTCTCCTATAATTCAAGATCCATTCAAGGATTTAACAGTCACGGACCTATACATCTTAGCCTCAAAGCGATGTCTATTTGACAAGCATATCAATGCTTGTGGCGCATATATCAATTCCCATGCTGCTAATAGCTCTCATTTTGTTGTCGATTCATCCTTCATCTCAGCCCTTCGGAAAGCTAGGGCAAAAAACCCATCTTGGTCGCCTCGGCAAGCCACTCCTCCCGATGAAACGACAGCTTCTGGTTCTATTTGGTTTCTACTGATACCTATTCATACCCCTGGAAATTGGACGTTTCTTTTACTTGATTTAAAGGAGGACTCATATGTCTATGTGGATAGCCTCGACTTAGATAGCTTACCCCCGGAAGATCTAATTCCACTTCTCAACTGGTGGCTTTCTTCAGTTAGACACAAGATATGCAGTCTTGTGCCATCATCTCGCACCTTCCAAGTTGAGCAACAAAACGACTACCATTCATGTGGGCCATTTGTGATGTCAACTATGTCACATATAGCGCTGTCCACACGCCCTTGGACATTAAATCAGTCGCATACGCATCGAATTCAGTGGTTTCTCACATTCACAACAAAGCCCGTTATGCCTCAGGTAAGTAAAGAACCTGCTTCGGATGCTATCTACTGTATTTACATAGCGCATATAGCTGGCCATTTTGCCTCCGACTGCTCCTTCATTGAACAGTCTCCCAGGCGCTTTTAGCAAGATCATTGACTGCGATCCCGCGGGAAGCGACTTAAGTGACACGGAAACTTCCGATAATGAAGATCCTTCTTGTTACAGTATCCCAGAGGCCCCACCCACCCCCCATACGCCTGCAAAGCCACGATCAATCGCACCACTACCATCTGGTAAGCAGTACAAGCAGACTCAGCTTGAGTTTGCTCCGATCTCCCGTGAAAAGTGGCTTCTTCAAGAAAAGCATCGCAGTCTGAAAACCAAGGAGATCAATGTTGGCATACAAGAGAAGGAAAAGGCTGCGACACTTAAGAAAACGCTGGATAAGAAAGAGAAAGAGCGCCTTAAAAAGCGTGCACAGCGTGCTAGGAAGAGGGCAAAGC
The DNA here is from genome assembly GCA_019623705.1 of Ceratobasidium sp. 428. Lineage (NCBI taxonomy): Eukaryota > Fungi > Basidiomycota > Agaricomycetes > Cantharellales > Ceratobasidiaceae > Ceratobasidium > Ceratobasidium sp. 428. The sequence continues at coordinate 5,382 of WSTJ01001804.1, read as the reverse complement.
TGCAAGAGTCCGAGCCTGTCATCGAGGTTAGTTGATTATGTAATATAGTCTTACAGACGATTTTGGCCTAACCGTTTGTTTAGCCAGCTGTAGCTGCTCACGAATCGAATGGATCGGAACAAACCACTGACTCTCCTTTGCATCTTTCCGCTGGAGTCGTAGAGCTTTCTCTTCCGCATCGATACTCAAAACATGTCTTGAATCACCCAGACTCGCAAGATTCTGGACATACCTATGAAAACGACGGGAAAAAGGCGCGACGGGTCAACTGGATGAACTCTTCCCTGTTTGCGATGATAGACAAGGCCGCGCGCGAAGTTGGATTCCCCTGGTCACCAGTAGCAATTGTCAAACGCCTCAGGCTTCGGAACCCAGAAATATTTGGTCACCTTTCACCCCAGCGGATCAGTGACTGGAGAGATAAGAGTGTAACTGATCGACTGAAGTGGAAGGATAAAGTAATCGCTGCGGTTAGATATGGGACCCAAGCGACTTCAACATGTGTCGCTCCAAGTAGTACTTTGTTTGTATAGTTAACTGTTGTTTTATTTATTTTATTTCTATCTACCTAAACTGATGTGTTCCCAACGGCGAGACCAACGGGGACAGGGGACGCCCGCTAAGGTCTTGGGACTGTAGTATCTAGACTCATCATTGTGGGTTTTGCGGATGGGTCAATACACGTATCAGCGTTAGATATTACCGAGGTGAGTGGAGAGCGCCTCTGATTAAATCGTAGCGCAGACATGGTACAAATTTCATGAGCAATATGTAAGAGCGCTGTACTGGCGATATTGTGTTTACTTCCCGCCAATATACTACTGTCTGAAGGTGATTCGTTTTTGCAGAGCCTTTTTCTCTCTCTAAAACCTACCTTATACTTGTCGCATCACACCGAGAGCTTGATGTCATGAACTAGTTACCTGTACTTATTCAGTACTTACGGCGGCTCTAACGAGTCCCTAAAGGCGGCTAGACTCAGCGTCTCACTCTCCAGCTCACCAATCGGTCAGTACATGTACTCCATGTCAATCGGCGCCAACTATATACAGCTGCCTAACTCGCGTGAGGTAAAAGATGATAAGAACTGGTTATGTTACATGCATATGGACAAACTAGTTTTATGAGCGGGAACTTTGACCAGGGCCGCGTTCGCTATGCGCAAGTCAGGATAGATGGTCAAAATAAATTATCTTTCTAAAACATTGAGAGGGGTGTGTTCACTTGAAACGCAATTGAGTGTGCAACCACCCAACCGCAGCCAATGGTCCCGCCCTCCTTACCACCTCGTCCACTTGATCCTTGTAGATATCCAGCGTATTCAGGACTGAAAGTTTTGGATCTAAGCTTCCAAATTGAACATGGGTCCCTCGTTTAGCATTTGGGTCGTACGAAACCATGAATTGAACGATGGGCGGTACGCCACCTTGGGACGGGACGGGAAACTGAAGAAGCGCGGAGGGTAATGTCGCTCCGGTGGAAATAGTCATTTGAGTAGGAATCGAAAGGAATTTCCCTGGATAGGGATTATTATGAGCGAGCCATGATATGCGTGGCTAGGTCCAACGTACCGGATTGTAAACCGGCGATCCCTTGTAGCTCTGGTGCATCAATTTTTGGTGGGCTTTCGGACCATTCGTGTGATGCGATCAGGTTATTCAACCAGCATTGTTCTCGAACAACCTAGTAGGCTGTGTCAGCATATACCGAGATACAAAGGCGTCACTCACCTCCAATGTCGTCCAAACTTCAGCCATATTTCGTACTCGTACTCGTCCAAGCGTAAATCCAGATTCGGAGGGAAGTCGCAGTGTTAACTGAATAGGGGGATGTTTTTGAGTTGGCGATTGCTATTGGGATGGGCGAAAGGGTACGGTTAGTTGGTTGGGCTGGTGTCACATATGTCAAGGTAGCAAACCTGAACTGTGTAAAGTTGCTGTGTTGATGTTGTAATTGGTCGTTGAAGCTGTAGCCAGAATGGTAAGCAACCCTACAAGTCTGATTTAATCATATACTTGAACATACCAACATATTAACCCATCCTCGGCTCTCCTCGTTTATAAGCCCCATCCCAAGGTTTAAGAATCCAATTCCGGACATGGCAATATCCAGATCGAGGACATGTCCTAGTGCCTGAACAAGCGTTTGCATAGCAGTACGCCGCATCACAAGCCCCTTTGCTCCAAAATCTAGCACCCACGCGTTGTTGGGACCGGGAAGTGGGAAGACGTGTGTAAGCGATGGTATGGGCGAGTTGTCGAGTAGCGAAAACTGTGGTGGACGAGGGATAGACCCAGTCTCTAGTTGGTTGCATGGCGAGAGGATCAAGTTGCAAGTCGTAATCCCAGGTGGGGTAGGGTGTTGAGCTACGAAGTTTCGAAGCAGGGTAATAGAAACGTCGATGTTGGGCTGTGGATCGGATGCAGGGTGCGCAGGTTGAGATGCCGACGCTTTGAGGAGGCTAAGGTATACAATCGGCGGGATACCGATTAAAAACGAAATACTAGGCGAGTTCAGATTGACCAATGGGAGCGCATGAGCTCGTCGCAAGTAGATGTCAAGTGGCGCTTTATCCGTCTTTAGCTGACTGGACAGCAGGTGAGGGAACGATTTATTTAAAGGTGCACCGGACTTACCTACACAACCCCTTAGCTTCCTTACACCCCAGATCAACAACCTTTGGCGAGAGAATTCCTACTTCCGCGAACCACCGTGCGCCCGTATCCCCAGTTTCGGCCTCTCGTGCACATTCTGCGTCCAATGACATGATGTATCGTATGTGTTGGATGACTCGCAAAGCCAACTGGGCGGCCTTTTGAGCGTCCGCATCTTCGTCTAGCACTTCGGTTATGTACGCAGTTATACCAGATGCTAGCAGTTTTTCCACAGTGGTCAGAGGCTGGGTTACCGGCGCAGCTTCGGAGGAGGTCGGATATGATGATTTTAGAGAAACGAGCTTGACAGTTGGTATCTCGGGATCCGTCCCCGATTTTTGGAAGAGCAGATCCAGAACGACAGCCGAGCCAGCACATGTAATCGAGTTTTGCCCGTTTTCGATACCTTGGTATACTTCCATCTTGGCATCTTTTCCCCACCGCTCTATACTAGACAAGATAAAATCTGGACGACGCGCTTGGTCCAAGGGTATATCTTCGACCCAATGGTCAGCTTGGTACGGCAAGAGTTCGCCAGCACGTCGATTCAAATCTTGACGCTGTTGTGAGTTCCTTGTCGAGTCTGTTCGGGACCGAATCCAACATGTGCACCCACCTCAAAAACTACCTGGTCGTGATTGGCTTGTTCCCGGAGCAATGCGATGACTTTGGAGTCGGTGACTGGAGGCATGGTGGCCAGCGCGTTAACAATTGAATGGGTTGCTTCAAGAACTTCTTTGAGAAATGGTTGTGATGGTGATTTTGTCGCGTAAGTGTGCATGTCCTGAGGCTCGATGGAGGGGAATGCTGCCCCGACACCAAGCAAAAGTTCATCGACAGCTGCCAAGACCGTAGTGTTACGCTGGGACATCTCTATCTTGAGTTTGAGACCCCGGGTAGTCTCTGTTACAAAACGCCGGAAAACGGGACTCTGCCAGTAAATAATCGAACGTAGTAGCCAAGTTAGGTTTCTACCAAGCCCAGCGATACCGTAACCTATAGGAAAGCACAAACCGAAGACAGTCTCAATTCAAGTAATCAAGATTCTGGTTTACGGGTGTTCGGATTCTAGATATGATCCGAGGTTGCAGAACCAAAAAAGTTTGCCCCAAGCTCTCTGTGGAGGTTTGATGGAAGCGGGCTGTTCGAGCGTAGCGCCTATTGTTGGGACTCACCAGGACCATAACAAGCCACTTCCGTTTACATCCGGACGCTTCCGTTGGACAGTCGCCAGTGAGCTCATCGGTATATCACGCTTCCTCGCCGCCCAAAATGTCGGAGTCTATGCGCTATGTTGGATCTCTTGCGGGCCACAAGGGTAATACATGCTGCATGTTATAAGGTGCCCAAGGTTTCTCACTTGGATTCGATATAGGCTGGGTCACTGCAGTTGCGACCTCGAGCGAAGCCCCCGACACCATCTTAACCGCGTCGCGTGGTCAGTTATAACTACCTCTGACGCAGATTCGTTGAATCTCACTTGTATTGGTAGACAAGACCATCATTGTATGGCAACTCACCCGCGACGACGCCCAATACGGCTACCCCAAGCGGATCCTTCACGGACACAACCATTTCGTCTCCGACATTGTCATCTCATCCGACGGCCAGTTTGCCCTCTCCTCCTCCTGGGACCATACCCTTCGTTTGTGGGATCTTAACACCGGGTTGACCACCCGCCGCTTCGTTGGCCACACCTCGGATGTCCTGTCCGTTAGCTTTAGCGCCGATAACAGGCAAATCGTTTCTGGCAGCCGAGACCGTACGATCAAGCTATGGAACACACTTGGCGAATGCAAATTCGATATCAAGGACGAGGGTCACTCCGAATGGTTAGTAAGGCCGGAAATACTAATAGGATAGCGCTCACGAAATAGTATACAGGGTCTCGTGCGTCCGATTCAGCCCCAATGCCTTGAACCCGGTTATTGTATCCTGTGGGTGGGACAAGGTTGTGAAGGTGCGTTTGATTTCCAAGTTCGAATCTTGAACCAAGCACACACACACCTCGAATGATGCTACAAATATATTTGCTACTTTAGAGAGCCTCTACGCTCTATGAAACTAGAATTTATCACCAAGATCTCTGACGCCCATTCTTCCTTGCTTGTTGCTCTGCCTTTGGGTGTTTTTGGACGTTTACTGATGCAAAAGCTTATTCGTTAGGTTTGGGAGCTCTCCAAGTGCAAGCTTCGCACTAACCACTACGGCCACACCGGATATATCAACTCTATCTCCGTCTCTCCTGATGGTTCCCTTGCTGCTTCTGGAGGCAAGGATGGAATCACTATGCTCTGGGATCTCAACGACGGCAAACACCTCTACTCGCTCGATGCAAGCGACGTAGTCAATGCGCTTGTATTCAGCCCGAACAGGTACTGGCTCTGCGCTGCGACCGCGAGCTGCATCAAGATCTTCGACTTGGAGAGCAAGTAAGTTATTTTCTAATTTTGATTTTAATTCATATATGCTCACTGGCACCTGCTAGGTCGATCGTTGATGAGCTGAAACCTGAATACGCCAACACTGGCAAGACTGGACGGGAACCCGAGTGTGTGTCTCTTGCGTGGTCAGCAGACGGGCAAACCTTGTTTGGTGGATTCTCCGATGACCTTGTACGCGTCTGGACCGTCAGCTCGTAAGGGCTTGATGGGGTTGCGGCTGGTATACATGCGGGGGAGACTGTGTCTTGTGTAGTACTGTATATTTGTTACGGTTCAAAATTGCA
>WSTJ01001803.1:0-10792 GCA_019623705.1 Ceratobasidium sp. 428 | reverse complement strand
CTCACAAACCATTCCAACATGGGGTAAGCTTTCAGAGAGCTAGAATGGGTAACTTGGGGAACTAATCTCATCAATATCGGTCGTACAATCTCGGCCAGGTTTGCTCGTTTATTGAGCTCGGTATCCAATGTCCGTAGCTGACAGCGCCAGATATTAAGGGCATCAAGAGCAGGGTGTGCTTTCAGCATGTTTTTCAGAGGTTCCAGGCTCAAGTCGGACCCGATCAAAGACAATGAACGTAGCTGTGCGCATATACCGGGTTCTTCAGGTGCTTCTGGTTCGGCCTGAGGTGAAGACTCGGCGTAAATGTTCTGCAACAGGGCGTAGTTGCTGATAACGAGGGTTCGGAGATGCCCCAATGAGCTGAAAAGCAGAGGTACCCAGTCTTGGTGGCATGCGTCTAGATATAGCTTAGAAACGTGTGTGCGGCCGAAAAACGAGCTGAGCTCTTCGAATATATTGGGCTGGGCTCCCAGCGTCACGCTCATAGCCAGTGGCCTAGCTCCTATTTCCAACACCGGGAGCAACAGCCTCAGCACGGACAAGTTTACCGCGAGTAGGTTCAGCTCTTCAAGATGCGCAAGGTAGACACGCGGCGCAACGACATCCTCCTCTACCTCCTCATACCTGAAATTTATCCTCGCCAGCTTGAGCCGCCGTAGCTGAGGACACCCGCGCAAGACAGCTGCGAGCTGAGAAACGGTTGGACCAGCCACGTCTGCCAACGATTCGACTCGGAGCTCGACGAGCCCCCGGTAGGCTGTGCTCACACTCCATCCCATGCACACGTTGTGCAAGTGCAACGTCTGTATCGGTTGCAGAAACTCGTCGAGGTGCTCGCGAGGTAGACGCCGGATCACTTGAGGGCCGAAGCTAGCCAATAAAGGATTTGGCCTAGGGCGACGCAGGTCGAGGGTTCGCATTGATCCTGCCCGACCATGTTCGAGCCAACAGGCGAGAGTCGACTCGAACAAGTCGAGTGAGTGGCACTCGGTGTTGATGGTGAGCGTACAGACACGTTTCATGAATGGAGATAAGAAGCTGACGAGTTGGGAGATCTCATCGTCTTTGGCGCAGGCTCGTTCGTGGATGTGGATGTGCAGAGGTGCGTCGCTCGCGCGCGTAGTCCAGACCCGGGCGCGCTTGTACAGTCTGTAAGTCGGGTCGCTGTTCGGTGCGAGATCAATGTGAGACCAGAGTCTGCCTGTAGCGAGTGCAGTACGGTGCCATGAGGAACATACGCTAGCAAAGACGACAGGGCACAGAAACTGCTGGTTTTTGTGAGAAGAACCACTGCGCACGCAGGAGAGACTCGACAAAATGAAGATTCTCGACAAGATTTCAGGCGAGAGGGTGCTTATCGGAGAAAGCGACGGAGATCGATTTCTTAATGCGCTCAGCTTGGCTCTAGATGTATAGAGTTGGATTTCGGCTTGAGCAAGCGACGGAAGTTCATTGCTCAAAGACAGTAAAGTACAATCAAGCGTAGGTCGATTTGGGTATGGCTCGGCGGGTTGAGAACAGGCCAGCATCAAGGCACTGCAGCCATCGACATAGTCTTTGATTGTCTCAGCGAGACGATTGCGTATACACTTCCATTGCTGGAAGGCTTCTGAGTGATTGGTTCCAGACGAACCAATAATTGCCACATTACGCAATGATTCGTAGACGGGCATCTTGGGCCGAACGAATGAGAGATGAAAAGCACATGTATGAGCTCAAATTACTCACATGTGGTAGCCTAGTTCAAATCTATTCGGTGTATACCGTCTGTTTCGGGAACTCGGGTGCGACGTGTTTGACGGAGATATGGTGGGAAGGGTTGACTTCAGGGTGGGAGCGCCCGGACGTAAGCGCCTCATGGCCGAACCAGATTCTGCTCCTTCTCATCCTACGTATGTCACAGCTTAACACGAAACACGTCGAATATCAATGGCACAAAAGCAAACAAAACCCTTCCAAAATGTCACACTTAGGTGGGTAATATTTAGCCCTAGGAATATAATATCTCTAATATAGGAGCCGTGTGCATCCTGGCCTAGGCCTGTGGGTTGAAATAGGCAAGGGTTATAGACTTATAAACGAGTGGTTCAGGTCGGCGGGTATTGTAAAGCACCAACGATTATTCAAGCTGTACATCCACGAAATTGGCTTAGCAATTATACTCCCTGACTTCTATTGTACTTGTGGTCTGAAACGATTGATCAATTTGCACTTTATGCCGGCGGCGTACTGCACCTCACCCACGCTTGGAGACCTATAAGATGGATCCCGTGAGCTTTCCATCCGCCTTTCCATCTCTCTATGTTCCGTGCCCATTCCTAGAAGCTATCGAACTTTAACTTCTGCATAATTGGATTACGGCTCTACGCGTCTCCTTCGACCAATATCAAACCTGGACTCTGGGGTGCACCCGATATGACTAGAGGCTTCCTATTCCTAGCGGGCTTCATAAATTTTGGCAACGGGACAGCTCTGGCAATTTCTGGGGGCTGTTCTTGTGCAGACGCGCCCTGAGATATTCGCGCACGCGTGTTCTACATGCTTCGCTCTTTTGCAACCTCGGTCTTATAGTCTAGACTCAGTCGAATCGTTGCGATGTGAAGTAGCTCTGCTTTTGGTGCGCCTAAACTCTTCTAGGCGGATATTGTCCTGGGATCCATCCGTACTATAGTTTCGGCTATGCCCTTCACTTCAAGCCTCATGGCAAACAAGCGCTTCACTCCCATGTGGCGCCGACCGTTTGGTCAGCCACTCGGTTACTACTACTATTGGATTAGCGAGGATCCTAAACTTTGGTGCTGCTAAAACTTTGCCCATATGGGCCTATCGCAAAATCTATTAGACTGGTCAACAGCTACGTATGATATAGACTTCGCACAGTTATTGTCTATTGTGCAACAAAGAGGTCTAAAAGAATTGAAGAGATTGGTTTTTATATTACCCAAGACATATAATTAGCCTGTAGCTCTTGGTATTTGCCACTCATACTGCCCCACAGTAGATCTAATCCTCCTCAACAGATAAAAATGCCAATTTGCGTACTACTATATTGCCTCCACATGCTCTAGCTCCGTAAACTTGATAACTCTGGACTCTCGATACCGTTGGGCTGGGCTAATCTAGCTAAACCTACTACTTCGGCGGAAACACACTCTCTTGGTGAAATAGTACTATAGCCGGCTACTCGCTAGTTTCTAGGGTTCATGCTGGGATGAGTTGAGCTACATGCTCCTAGATTATAGCTATTATCTGCCACGGGGTCGTCGCACCCGACTCAGGCTCCACGGTCACCAGTGTCTGGTCACTCGTATAGGCTATGATGGCCAAGTTTCAATCCCGACACTTGCAATATAACCCAAGACATTGTACTTTAGAATCGACATATTCAACTGGTGCTCGAATGCACATGTTTAATAGTTCGGAGGCAAGGATTTTAAGACGTATACGTTTACGTCGAAGTGGGCTTGATGGCTAATATCCAAGAAAGATTGTGCTAATATATTCAATAGCCTTCCTAGCGCTTCTTAAATGACCCAGCAAAGGTCGGCGAAACAACCTACCGGTCGGGCTTTAAGGGCATGACATACTAGGGGACACGGCGTCTTTCTACGCCCAGTGGCGAGGCCCCACGTTTTCTTGCCACCACTCCAGCGATTCATAGTTCACTATGGCTCGTTTTCACCTCATTCACCTCGATATAGGCCGCGGCCATGCATTTTCACGTACTGTACCTCACTGGGGCGACAACAGCCTCACTTTATCCCGATGAGCAACGGCCACGATTGCGCTGCTCATCTGGCTAGGCAATTTCTAATCTCCGTCAAACGAGATATTGTTTAGGGGTATTCAGAATAGTAGTTTTAGGCTTATTCAGTTACAGGTTCGCGTCTAATAGTCGTTCAGCTCTCGCCCGATTCTAGAGCTAGTCAATCATGGGCGAGAATTGGCGCATGTACTCGGAGGACCCCTATTCATACTCCAGCTATAAATAAAGACTCAGCTGGCCAAAGGGTCATCACTGTTCAGCGTTCTCTGCGCATCATTGGGCTGCTATGGCAAGACGCTACACTCTACGCCCATCAGGTGCTTACGACTGGGAGATCAACTGGCTGGAACAGTTCGAGACATGGAGACAAAGGGCTCGGCGCTCCATTATATGGGATTTTCAGAATAGTGGGGGGCATTACACCGCGCGGGTAGAAAGTAAGCCTACACTCGGGCTCTGGGTGAGATATAGCCCAAGCTGAAATTTCGCGAACCTGTAGTTGATGGGAGTCCAATTCGTGACGTGGTTGGAGTTGGAAAAAGCCGCAGAGACGCTAAAATCAACCTCGTAATTCAGCTTGAAAACTCGGAGCCGGCGGTCTTAGTACGCATGCTCCGTCATAGTATCTTGGTGTACTAATCACTAACTCAGAAGTTGTAGACGATCTAAGAAATTACTGTTATCTTTCACGACTGAACCACCCAGGATACCCAAAGACCAGATCGCTTAGTTTGAAAATGAACGCCAGGCACGAGCACTACAGACTCATCTTTGGAAAGGCTGTAGCATCGGCGGAGCAAGCATATCGAGTTAGCTACACAAAGTTAATGTATTTACGCGGAGCTAGGCCCTCTGCACAAAGCCAACATGTCAAAATTTGACAAATCGAAGTTTTAGGCTGTTTTGCGACTTTCTATAATTCTTGGTATTGAAAGGGGAAGGACGAAATTCACGAAAGGAGCAAAGGATGTTGAAAGGGGAACAGCAAAAGGGCAAAATGATGAATTTTGATACGAGCGTGTTGAATTTTGACACACCCGGCCCGCTGTCAAGAGTCTATAGGCGCCAATCATGAGGCTTGGTCACACGAGGCAACGGCGTCAATCTATCGATACGAAGGCAACAGGCGCCGCGTGTAAAAGCGCCTCACCAACACGTTGACCTTCCCGAGCGTCTACATGTACTAGGAACAGGCCCCTATCTACATTCTATTAGATCTAAGGCTGCTATCACAACACGAAGATAGCTCGCGGGGGTAGGGTGTTGGTTTAATAGGGCCAGATTTTGTTGCATAAAGTTATACTCAGAACCCATAATTTGGCAGTAAAGTTAACAGCTAGAGCAACTTACACGGCCTCACAAAAGGTCGTATAGCCTGAACGAAGTACTTTCTGCTCCTCATTCTCCCGCTCTCGAATATAAGGTAAAAGAGTAAATAAATCCCCGACCATATAGAAGGTCGCACTACGTATAAAAATTAGGCTGGCGCTATTCGCGGTCCTCTACTCTGGTATAGAAACTATTTCCCATTGCTTCTTGCCAGATGGCTTCGCCCACGCGGCCGTGATGAAAAGATCCGAACCGCTTCTGATAGCCAGCGGCTCAAGCAGCGATTTAATCAATCGCTCGTGTGATGTGGGCTTTCTGGCACGAGCCCGAGTATCGACACCCTTGAGTCCACGAGGACGCCATGCCGTGCCAGCAAAATTTCCGCATCAGATTGCAGACTAGCTTGAGCCCTGTGCCCCACCTCGACCTCGGCTCCGCCAACTGCTTTGTGGGCTGCAAAGACGAGTAGCATATGGTGGATATTAATACAAACATCAGCTTGTACTTTTCCGGTTTCTTGGCCCCGTTCTGTACGTGGTGAAAAGTTCCCAACGATTGAAAATCTAATGAGAGGAATTTTAACTTCCCTCAAGATCTTGTTCTGCACTATATGCATGCGCTAGAACTCGTGGATCTGCTGTTGGATATCTGTTTGAGTTATCTTACGCACTATTTTCATGATTTTTATTCGACATTATTTATATCTGTGCTACTTCATTTGGACGCGTTGTCTTATATGCGTGCTTCACGAGGTTATAGCACTCATAGTGTGGCGGTATCTCTTTGTGAGTAACAAAATCACATGAAGAACCACAATAAGACACTGATCTTCGTAATGGGAAAGCTCCTGGGCGGGCCGCGCTGGTCAAAGCACCTTGCTCAGCACTCAACGCTCATATATTCTTAGATACCATTATACTCGGCAGACATAAGATACAAGTAAGAATAATACACAGCCCTATGAGATGTAGTAAGTCTTTCTGACAAATGTGCTTCGGCTCTCTATATCATGCCGGCTTCAGTACTGCGCCCTACGTCTTCACACTAGGTATTTCGTTATCGCGCGTAGGCTAGGCTCGTCTAAGACTTCTTGGTGTTGACTTGGCATGATCCGAGCGTCCTAATCGGTGCTCTCAACGGGAAATTCCACTACTATAGACAAATGTCAGGTTGGGCGGCATTATTGGTTCTCCCGGATCGCAATACCATCTGGCTCCTCACACATGGTAAATTCAAAGCGAGTGTCTGATACATACAAGTAATTCATGCTACTTACACTTCCGGGCAAACATTATGTCCTTGGCTCACGGCGTAGCTTCTTAGGCCGAGTGCATGAAGTGATGCTTGCGGTGGACAACGTTGGTCGCGGGTATCATCACACCAAGACTATATAACTTACTATAAGCCTAGGACACCAGAACTTGGTTTAGATCGCACATGGCCCGGCCGGATCCTTCGATGAGCAGAGAACACGCCAGTAGTAGTAATCTTTGCCCGGCCGGCGTCTGCGTTGACAGCTTTTTTTATTATTATCTAAGTTCCAGTGCCCCAGTATAAAAAGGTGCAACTTTTGGTCATCGTTGAGAGGTTTTCGCTTCAGGAGCCGGCCATCCCGTTTACGAAGCATCCTGCTGCCGTTTAATAGCCTAGGAAAATGTGTACGCATTTATGACCGCGGTCTGAGGCAATTAGCTTATAGTATCTGTTGGGCTACAGACTACTTTGTGACTGGACCAAACCTTTTCGGTTACGACGATCTGAACCAAGTTTTCTGGTTTGACGAGTTGCTGTCTCCACATCTTTTCAGCATCACTCACGAGCAGCCGACGCAGCTATTTTCATGTTTTTTAAATCCAAGGATTATTACACTACATCGATTACTTGGGCTAAATCTGGTTTTATCGTACCGAAGATAGTGTATGGTATTTAGCATCGGTCTGCACAAGTATAGTCAAGGCGTTGAGTCAAAGCTTGAAGCCGTTTCAGCCATTGCATCTAGTAGATGATGGAGCCACTCCAACAGTAATACAAGACGATGTTGGCCACCCGATCCAAGGCGATCTCTGGATGTACTTTGGACAAAATGCAGGACTAATGATGGCCGACACACCTCACGTTGAAATTTCCTACCAGCATATCAGAGCTATTTAGAATCCCGCAAGCCTTGAACGTGCCTCTTTATACAAACTATGCGTCTGACCCTGTTACTCTTCAAGAGTAACCCTCCTGATATAACAACACTCGACGAGGGTTTCGTCAATGAGAACAACATTCCCCTTGATCCCTCCGAAAGCGATCTCACCATGACTTTACAGTCTCTACCTCCTTTAAACACTACACCCAACCACGCCGAGATCGACGAATGGGTTGACCATTACCGATGGCTACGCAAGGCTTCAAAGGCTCGGGAAGGCTTGGCTGATATCATATGCCCACCGTTAAACCGTGGACGAAATTTAAGGCGACTGCATGCTTTGAGGGTGAGTTTCAGCACCCATAGTAGCAGTGGTTTTAAGCTGATACAGTTAACTGCCTTTTTTCAGGATCATTCGCTTTCTCATTTCAAGATCAAGCGTGCGTTCAGCTCAGCTTTTACCCCAAACTTCGCATATATGCTACTGACATTTTCGACTGTAGCCTATGAATGCGATGTTCGCCGTAAGCGCTTTGGAACCAAGGCCAATTGCAAAAGGTATATGCAACCTAGGTAAGCAAAGTAGAAACCAAAGCACCCATACAAGACGTGCCTATAAGACAGATTAGGCCGCGCGATATGGGCTACACATAGCCAACTGATATGAATACATCACCATAGTATATCAATTGCTTGATAGGGTGTTCACGGAATGTAACTCACACCCAGCATATGATGCTGAGACTTCTCGTTCTCGGTCTTCGTAGGTACCACTGATGTAGATTATACACCAACTCTATTCGTCCATATCGGCCGGCAGCTGGAAGCGTGGGCTATTTATCACCATTGGTCAATTCGAGCCGACTTAGGTCATATGATATGCTAGCGTATCAAATGAACAGAGGATACATACTGATAATCGCACACAATATCCGCCGGAGTCAAATTTGGAGGCTACTGTTTGTATACATTGTTGTAGGGCAACGACTACCGTAACGGGTTGGCACTGTACATTTCGTTTCGCTCGTTTGTAACTGTCTGCACCGGTTCCCCTATATAACGCCTATTTTATTCTTATACTCTCGCCTCTCTTGTCTCAGCTATGAATCAATAAGTGTCCGGATAGTTCTGTCTTGCGTCTACTTTGTAGGTGTAGTGTGATCTTATTACTTTCTCCTTACATTCGTACTCGAGAGCTTTGCAACTATGCATTCACGTAACTGCATAGAGAACCAATGAACCGCCAGTGATGAATAGGGTTCGGATTGATTCAACCCGCCATCGTATTAGAGCTTTAGAGCACAGTTTGGTTACGTAGTGGAACATCGGCCATGCATATATATGCCTTTAGCAACTGGGCTTGGTTTCAGAGCGCTTATGGCACGCATACAACAACGTGCATAAGGATAGACCGCTGTGGAGTTTTTAACTCGGCAGGATCAAGGTGGGAATATTCGGGATGTTGAACAGTCGGATGCGAAGGAAATCCTAATGACTTCAGCGTGACGATACGACATTATGCCATGTACTTATTCGTACAACTCCTGCATCCGACTGTTCGACATTCCGAAAATTCCTGATATGATCCTGCTGGGTTGAAAACTCCACAGCGGTCTATCCTTGTACACGTCGCTGTAATGTTCATAGGCTATAGTCGGGAGCGCAAGCCCTAGGTCTTGAAGATGTATTGATTAGCACGCTTAGAGCTAGTGCTTCTAGATTTCGGCTGCTGAAATTATAACTTGCCGCTTCCGAATCCGTTCATGCTCGATGATATCCCAGCTGGCAAAATTTCAGCGAGCAAATCCAATACTACAGCATCAGGTACGATTGTCCAACCTATGATCTACCGCCTTAACTCTCCACACATACCACTGTACTTGGCTCAATATATAGCCCCGGAATAGATAGGAGGCTGGTAGCTGAGCTTTCGGATGAACTGCTTCAGATACGATCTCAATATGTTCGCCTCGATGATGAGCAAAGGATGCATGTCCATCCGCCCATCATCGTTGATATGTGACGTCGGAGAGGTCTCGCTTGCTGTCAAAAACTGCATTAAAACTTTATAAATGTTTTCTTCTTCTTCTAAATCATGTATTTGTCTTCGGTCGGGGCTGGGCCCTATGGTGCGACACCCTATAAATGTTAGAGAGCTGAGTGGAGGCTTGCATCAACAGCTAGAAGTTGTTCACTCTCATTCTACACCCGGTCAATTTCTATGGCTAAGCGTTACAATCTGAATCTTCGAGGTACTCAAGATGATAAACAGGTGAACTGGCTGGAACTGTTTGAGACCTGGAAACAGCGCGCGCGTCGTACAGTCATTTGGAGTGTCCAAACTGGCAGTGACGGTCGTTATGCTGCCCGTGTAGAAAGTAAGTCCATTTACTGTGTGTAGTCCGATGCATACGTTATAATGCGCCTTTGATCCGCAGTTGATGGTGCCAATGTCCCTAACATTGTTGGGTATGGACAAAGCCCCCGTGAGGCAAAGATTAATGTAGTGACCCAGCTTGACAAAGCTGAGCCCGCCATCTTGGTAAGCACATTGGTTTTTTCCTGGAGAGTAACAGATTCCGACTTGATCCACAATTTCAGACAATTTGAGTATTTGGCCGTTAGGGTTGGGAGCTCCAACGAGCATATTCTAACGAACAATGCTGTTGTATGAACTATATGAGAGAGACTTACCGTGCTTCTTGCAAGCTGCTATGTTTTACGAGACAAATCAACGAGTCATTCACGTATATAGCTGAGAGACGTTGTTGGTCGTGTTTGGGCGGGACTAACTCTATACTGCGCTACCTATCTTTATGCAATACTGCAGGGACCAAGCAAGCTGGTGTAGTATCTGAACCCCTATTTTCATAATTGATAGCGGTTTTTCTCGTTGTCGCTTGCGAAGAATATGTGATAGACGCTGGAGATATCAGCAGATGATCAGATCAAGCGCTGATAGATCAAACAGAGACAACGTACTCCTTAGCCGAGTTGGTCTGGGGTAGCTCACAAAAACTAGTGCCCGCTGGCGTTTTATTCGTCTTCTAGTCGTCTTACCCCTATCAAACCCGTATGGCTATCTAGGCTCGGATTGACGCTGGATAAACCAGCAGTCTGCAGGCAAGTGCGTGTATGTGGAGCCTCCTCTTGCAGCAACGGCAGGACCAAGCATATATTACAGCTCCCAAAGAGATAATCGCCGATCGAGGAGTCCACCAGCAGCTGCAACACCACTAACAGGTGACTCTCTCTATAACCAGCAAGATCACTCGCCTCCGAGAGACCAGAAAATCTCATGTGGCGATCGAGCTCGGTATATCTGAGTCGACATAGTCTAACTCTAATGCCCCAGGGCGTTCAATTTATCCTCTTCGGGAGCGCTTTTTGCTCTTGCTCCGGCTATGCCCTCTCCTTCTGGAGCGCTGGTATTTCCCTATGTCTACGATGATTGATACGGGTGTATTGGACTGATGTCCCCTCCCTATTGACCCCGCCTGGGGTGGTCCCAGCTCCCTAGGTACAGCTTCCATACTTTAGCCATGCTCGTTTAGATACTT
>WSTJ01001802.1:0-10795 GCA_019623705.1 Ceratobasidium sp. 428 | reverse complement strand
CATGGCTTGTCCTGTCCATGTGGCGAGCGAGCCCCCGCCGTTGTTTGTCAACGGTGCTGTGCATTTCCAGGGTGGGTTCTATCGTAACATGTATACTTTTATTGACCTTCTTAAAGCCCATCACGTCGGCTGGATCGTCTCGGGCGGGTTCACCACCGTCGCCGTCGTCGCATCGCTCTGGCTCATCCAGAAACACGCAAGATGGTACATCGTCGTACGTCCCTCCCCCCTCCTCCTCTCTCCTTCCACTAACACCTTACTAGAAACCTCAACAACGCCGTACGTAATTTCATCCATTTCATCCCATCCCATACCCACCTCATTTCATCCCAACCACTCCCTAACACTCAAACAGACATAATCCGCCTCCTTCTAATGGTCCCAATCTACTCCATGTAAGCACTCCTTTCATCCCACACCTTACCCAGCCCCTATCTTCCACCCACCAACATTAGCCCCTATCTTTAATTAATCCCCGCAAACTCTGATTTCCCAAACTGAAACTAATAAAATAACGACAAATAGAATAACACTAGCCTCATACATATTCTACACCCACGCAACGTCCCTTCTCCTCATCCGAGACGCATACGAATCCGTCGTGCTCGCTTCGTTTTTCGCTTTAATGCTTCAATACCTCCCCGGTCCGGTCCCGCCTCCAGCTCCTTCCCGAAGTCACGCAAGGAGACGGAGCCAAAGCCAATCGTGGTCCCACTCTAGGTCCGGGTCAAGAGCTACCCAAGAAGACATTGAAGAATCTCAACCTATCACTCAACCCGACCCAGATCAGTCTGAAAAGTCTCAGAACGAGATGAGTAAAGCCGAACGAAGAGCAGCTATACATAAAGTCTTTCATAACATTCAAATGCACCCACGTACGCCCCCCCTCCCTCCATAACTTTTATATTTATTCAACTTTTGATTCGGGAACAGGTCCAGGTTCGGATAAACCAACATTCAAATGGATCTGGCCCCTCGGCAACATCCGCGCACGACCTCGAGACGGATTATCCTACCTCCAATACATGCGCTGGGGGATTCTACAATACTGTATCGTTCGACCCGGGTACGCCTCTTTACAACCCACTTGTCCAAAATAGGAACATCGCTCATACTAAATTTGGGTAGATCCGCATTGGCAGCAGTCATCCTGAACCAATTCAACCTGTACTGCGAATCCAGTTGGAACGTTCGATGGGGACATGTTTGGGTAACGTCTTCACCCATTCCATCCGTCTCAAAATACATAACTGACGCATGTATTGTATGTAGATCGTAATAGCCGTTTCGATCTCTGTAACCGTACGTCCCTCCCTTTAACTCACCCTCAAGTTCGTACGCTAAAAGAAAATGGGTTTGCAGGTAGCAATGTACTGCCTAATTCAACTCTACGTCTCAATCCGCTCAGAGCTGAAACCATACAGTCCTCTTCTGAAAGTACGTAAACTCACCACCCACCACCATCAAACTAACAACCTATATTATCTACCTATAGCTTTTTTCGGTCAAAGCAGTCGTATTCCTCACATTCTGGCAAAGCGCGCTTTTATCCGGGTTAGCTTCCTTAGATATCATCAAAGACGTACGTTTTTTTTTTCTCCTTTTTTCGTACGAGGTTCAAGCGTTAACATCGTCCGAAATTCAGACAGAGTACATGACAGCGGAAGACATAACAATCGGATTCGGCGCGCTCCTCCAAACATTCGAAATGATGTACGTCCCCTATCCTTTCAACCCTACCCACCTCTAAACACACAACCTCCCAGGTGCTTCGCATTCCTCCACATAAAAGCATTCTCCTACCACCCATACAAACGCCTCTCCCTCTCCCTCTCAACCTCTCCCAACAACCTCCCAGCCACACGCTCGCAACAACTCCGAAACCTATCCCACGCATTCGATTTCACGGATACGTTTAAAGACATGTATCATGGGGTTATATACCATTTCGGACGTGGGCCGTCGAGAGAGGCTGATGAGGCTTGTAAAAGGGATGCGAGGTTTAGAGAGGTGTTTGGGAGGGAGAGGGTGTTGCCTAGTGGTAGGAGTCGTGGTGCTAGAGGTGGTGGTGGAGTGGAGGAGAGTGGTGCAGAGGGAGAAGGGTAAGTTTACAGGAGCAGTGTGGGTGTATGCGCTTACTAATATTTCCGCTTATCAGGGACGACCCCATCCCGCGTTCGTTCATCCGAACACACGGCTACCGCGGTCTACCCACTACAACCGCCACAACAGACGACCCAGACGAAGAACAATACAGAACAATGCGCGCAGCGATCCGACCCATTCGACGACCCGCACCCGAACTGAACCCACATCCTCTTTCCTTGCCCACACCCGAAACCAGTCCCACCCACGACACCCCTGTCCCAATTACGCTAGACGATCCACCGCCGGTCTCAGTATGGAGAGTCCAAGCGGGCGTAAAGCCTCTTCCGCCTGGGGCGTATATCCCGCGGTTGCCTGGGTCGCCTTCGCCCTGGAGTGGGAGTGGGAGCCAGAGAGCGCGAGCGGATAGTCAGAGGAGTCAGAGGACTGCAGGTCCGGTGGTGATGGTCACTCCGCCGCCGACTCCTCCTGTTTTGTTGCCTCGTGCGACTTTGCCTGGGCATACGAATCCTTCTGGAGGGTCTTCGCCTATGGTTGAGCGGGACGCGAATGTATCACAAGCTGGGTGGAGCGTGCATAGGCCTACGACCGAGAGGAATACGGCTTTATCTATGACCGAAAGGCAATCAACGGTGCCTGTAGTTACCGGAGCGCATACATCTACACCGCATACACCCCCTGCACGCTCCCGACCACTCGCACCCGGCGTCCGTCTCTCCGCAATTCCAAACCCAAACGCACGTTCCCCTCCACGATCGCCTCTCCACCTCGAATCCCCACGACACTCGCTCCTCCCCCGACCGCCGCTTCACACTCGAACCTCATCAGGAGCGCGCACATCCAGCCCAGCCTTATCAATATCAGACGACATGCATCCGCCTTCACGAGACGATAGCATGCTCGCGCGTATGTTTTCGGCTAGATCCGTCGAGACGGGGTACACGATGCTCGAAACTGTTGGTGGAGGGGATACGGAGAGTACCAAGAGTGCGTCGTACAAGACTGCTGCGGCGGAGGATGGCGCTTCGAGTCGGAGTGTTGAGACGAGCGGACGGTCGTCTGGGACTGCGTCGTATCGGACTTGGGAGCGTGCAGTCGTACGGACTGGCCAAGTGGTATTATTGGAGCAAGACAACGAGAACGGGTATCGATCCGTCCCAGCTCCTCAAGCTTCTCCCGTCGCACCAGACATATCCGACGGCGAGATATCTCGACCAAGCTCGTTCGGCTCACTCTTAGCACCTCCCAGCCCCGCCCGACCCCTCCGACACACAGGACCAATGATCGAATCTCGCAAACAGACGCTACAAGCCACACACGAGGGGCCGAGCACCCAACCCAAGACAATCGTGCTCCCCACTCCGCTCAGCCCAGCGAGGTATCCGTACTCGGCCTGGCGCACTCCCGCGCCTCCAGAGACTCGTCCGGTTGCTTGGTCCCTTCTCCAGGCACAACGGCCAAACTCGTCTGAAAGTGGACTCGCGGGGTGGGCCGCTGGGAGGACGGCTATGCAGAGGGATGATGATAATCCGGTGGTCGCGGTTCATGCGAATGGGTCGGGCTCGTTGTCGTCCTTGTCGAATATCGAGGATCGGTATCCGGCGTTGAGTCCGCGAGGTCCTCGAGATTTGAAAGCGCCGAGGAAGTGATCGATGATAATCAACCAACTTTACGAACTTTTACGACTTATGATATTGCCTATTTATGCTTCTCTTGATTGACGATACTCTGCATGATCAACGATACCTCTTATATTACTTACCTGATTAATGACAATTTAATGAAATGAATAGCAATCGAAATCACGGTGCGAACAAAATGAATACCAGCAAGTGAGCAACAAAGTGGATACAAATAATGCGTGCGACAACTGATACATTTTACTCGTCTGGGACCTCGATCTCGCCAGAGTTGATGCCGTCAATGATATCGTGGGCAGGTTTACCGTCGATCGTGCAGCCAACGGACTACGTGAAGAAGTTAACGAGATGTTATTAGCCGTGATTAAATGCTCACCTGCGCGGTCCCTAGGATCTCCTTCACACCACCCGCCAAGTTCTTTGCTAGAGACTTGGTTCGCATTGTTCGTGCAATCTCAAAGATCTCATCCAGTGGAATGTTGCCGCTGTGCTTGATGTTCTTCTCCTTTTTCCTATCACGAGGCGGTTCTACATCATACTCATATTAGCATTCTAATTTGGTGTTAAAATCGAGTTTGATAATTACCCTTGAGCGCACGGATGACTAGGGAGCTGGCAGAAGGAACAACCGCAACCGCGGCTTGTCGATTCTGAATCGTGAGCTGCACAGTGACGCGCAGACCCTTCCATGCTCCCGTTGCCTTTGCAATATCTTCTCCGACCTTCTTGGGGGACTATATCAAAGTTTCAACATCTAGCCCTTGTTATCGGCTCCAGAGCTACTGACCAAGCCAAGAGGACCAATCTTGGGCGCAAGCGCCGACGACGCACCAACTTCACCTCCCGTCGCACGCAGGTAGATGATCTTGATCTCGTTAGGGTCCTAGAACTAGCTTTCAGCATACTGTATAACCTGATCTTCATTTGCCTCTACTCACGAGTTTTGGCGGCATGACGGTCCTGGGGTCGTAAACGTAATGTGTTTATGGATGAAGGTTGGTGAACCGAGTATCACCGGATGTGGCTTTGCTTCCGGGACACTGGTGCTGTATAGCCCCACCGCCACTCTGGTGCCACACTATTCGGTCCAGCCGTCCGAGATGAAAAAACCTAGGCACAGAACCTGCATCGCTGCTAAGGCTATCCATAATCTCGTCTGAATTGGTATGCTTTTCATGCTGTGCTGTCGTGTGACCTTATGTGACTATATGCGCAATTCAGGCCCGATTCAACCCCTGATCCAATCTAAATAACCGCATGGCACGCCCAACTGTCAAACCGTCCGATCCGCTATATCAGCCAGCGGATCCCCCAGGATGGTTTCTTCACTCCCCCTCCACCTCGGTATGGGTCGCCGTTCACTTTCCGCAGTCGCATCTCCGGCTCCTTCGCTCTACATCCTCGTACTTGCAGCCGAACTTAACGCTGCTGAGCAAGGAGCTGGAGGCGCTGCTGTTATAGATAATGGTCTGCTGGCTGAACCCGATGATGGGGGCCTAGCGAATGACCATGTGAACGACAGCAATAATACCACACATGCCGGTGTCGAGGTGGGGTCACAAGCCGGGCCAGAAGAGGTGGTAGATCCTCCATCGCCACCTCAAAGCGTGGCTAATTCTTAGTCACACTGGCTCGGAGTCTTGGCTGAACCGTACTTCTATGCACCGTGAGTACCTTAATATGCTGCATTAGATTAACCCGCGGCTAACTTTAGCCAGTTCCCTACTTCAACATTACCTATCTCAGTCTGATTTCGTCGCTTTTTGTATTTTTTTTTTTGTTCTATCCTGGGCCGTGCCAGAGGCTGTTCTTAGCCTGTGACATGTCCGAGGGTGTTTATCTTGGAATGCTTGAGAGTACCCTACATATAACTAGGCGAAAATTTAACTATATGAATTTTTGTATTGCGTATAAAAACAGAGTAGAAGCTACAGGGATTTAAGCGTGTCCATGATGTGGTCTACAACTATTGGGAAGACCACTTCTGGGGTCTGTTTTGCGAACGAGCCTTCGGTGTAGACAGTGTTGAAGTACAAGCCTAGCTTTTGAACTAGGCGGACGACCGTGGGATGGACCGCCCAAGCGTTGCCATCCTTGCAAGCGTCTAATAGCGTATGGATGATCAGACCGCTCTCACGACAGGCCGACAGTATAAGCTCCTTCTTTATGGCGACAAAATCGAGATCCCGTCGACTGTAGAGATTCAGCATACGAAGGGCAATTCCGGTTGGATGAGTACCCTCGACATCGACGTGCCCGATGACACTCCAAAGGATCAGCCAGAAAAACGATTCCAGGTCGTCCGTAAAGTGGTGTTCGTATCGCTGGCCAACACCGATTTTCATCACTCGAGTGGACATGAACATACTAGTCCCCTAAACGGCGTGCGTTAGATCGATAGTATGACCAAGGACTATCATAACTTACCGTACGAAAGTCGACATTACGATATGGATTGTTATCTCTCTCAGTAGTACAGCCCGAGCTTACTTCGTTTGGCTTGGTCGTCTCTTGATTTTGGTTGTTAGAGACTGGTGAAGGAGCTTGTACGTCAGCTTCCGAGCTTGGCTTGGGTCGTTTGATTTGGGTTCCACATCCGTCGAGGGTGAATTATGGAGTAGCGGGGCATTCGTCATGTTATGCCGCTTAGCCAGGTCGAAATCGCCTAGCATTCCAACCGGGTCTCGACCCAAGGTGTCCAACACGCCCCGAAGTAACCGCCCCGATTCTGCCAGAGTTGAATCCTCAATCGTCGCTTGTGGTAGTTTCCACTCTCGCTGGTGGTACCCGTGTCCTTCTTGTGGTAGCATATAAACGTTTCCATGGCTGATATCTTGATGTACGAAGCCCATGTTTACCAGTCGCCAATAAGCTAAGTAAATCTATCTTAGTATATATTAGACCAAGAACCAAGCATGGGCTTACCGAGAACCGCATCCAAGACCGCTCGTAAGAAGTCACGCAGGTTTCGCGCAGAGTTCAGCGGTATGCCAACCGTGGACATCAATATTCGGCAATAGGTGCGCGAGCCGTGCCGAGAGTCCATCTGCCGGTACGTGTCTATCTCAACTTCCTCTATGGGACAAACATAAATAACAGTATATGCAGGTGAGGTAGCGTACCAACTCACCGTATTGCGTTTCCTCATCGTCCTCTACTTCCGTTGGAACAGTGATATCCAGGTCTGTAAGGTTATCGATAGCCCATAGCCCGTTTCCAGTTGGGGTCTTATCCAAGCAATTTCCGCACGAGTTATCCATAGACCTTCCGCAACCCGGAGTGTCGCAGGCCTTGAAGGAGTCGCTATGCCACATGTACTGCGCCGCTCCATAGACGCCAACCAGCCGCTGAAGTATATCTCCTTCCACCGTCCTGTCCGGCCCACGCCACACCAGTTTGAGCACATAGTCCTGTGCCCCAAGCACATCCTGTCTCTCGGCCAACTGTTTCCCACGTATCTTTCGAGAAGCTTTCTCAATATCCTTCTGAGTCTGAAACAACCCATCGCCCCTAGACCGTATCACCTCTCGCACAAGTAGCACAGTGGTCGCTTTTCCGACTATGCCCCCATCACGGCATAATACATCGATCACCTTGACCGTCCTCATCAGCGGGGAAAGATTCTCGGCATCTGTCGTGCTAAGAGATAGGATTTCTTCCAGGGACATTCCAGTGGCGGCACTTGTCCCTCCTACATGCGTGAAAGCATTGGCGGGAAGATTTACATAATAATCTAGAAGTCCCCTGCTCGAGCGTCGTGTCCAAAAGGCCATGTCGTATCCAAAAGCCTGGTTGTCCAGCATCATCAATCCAGCGAAAGCTGCACAGAACTTCTCGCGCTGGGCACACATGTCCATCGGTAACGAAAATAGTATCCCGCCTCGGTCGAACCGCACAAAGGTCACCTCCCACTTGCAGATTACTAGCCCATACAAGTGACGCCGATGTATCTGATTCGCAAACACTGCGGTAGCGTACTCTGCCAGCTGCTTCATGCCAGACTTGAGGTATGTCGCCTTGGCCTTGACTTCGACCGTCATCCTAACGTTCTCCCAGTGCCGACCTTTGTAGTCGAATTGAACTAGGTCGGGATAGAGATCGTCAGTATCCCGCCCGTGGGACGGGAGAGACTCAGTATGAACATCGACGAAAGCGGCGGGTGGAGCGGGCTGCCAGTCAGGATCGGCATGGACAGCTCGATTGATGGTGTTGAGTATCGACATGATAGGATTATAGAGTTCCGACTCTCGTGTAGCTTTAGGAAACTGGAAACTGCCGAGTTCTGTCGTACATCTGTCGAGTACAGCCTTCAATTTAGTTGGGTCACCAGACAAGTAGTTTTTGACAAAGTGAGGATCACAAAACAGAGTGCCTTGCAGTTCAGGGAAGGAAGACATGGTGGTATGTCGAGGGCGGGGTCGTACTTCTCTCCCCTCCCCTAGTATTTATACCATCTAGCACAAGGAAGGTTGCATACGTATGTGTGAAGCCGCCGTCAAGGTCCAAGCCAGCGGGAAGCCCATAGTTACCAGCATGCCCCAACACAACTAGCCTTGCAGATGTTAGCAAGCTTATGACCAGTCTTGATTCAATTTTCGACAAGCAGGTGGCAAGCTTAACATTGGCCCAAGCAGCAAGTTGTGGCCCAACCCGCGAACTACTCGCGAAAAGATCATTGTTGCCAATCAAGCAAACACCTAAGCAAACACCAAGCACCATAGGATCGCACGGGTAGACCAGTAGCTATCGGATCACATGAGCACAGTTACTATAGTGCTCGTCTATCAAGATGGCACAATGCCTTAGCAGAAGGGCCAGACGAAACAGGTGTTGTGGTTTTTGCGAGTTTGGTTGCGATTGGGTTGTGTAGATAAGCGCTTGTGTAACAGGTAACGGCCAGCCACACTGTGGGACTTGGCAGTTACACAGGGTATCACTGGCGTGCCTCGCATATAAGCTACAGTCAAGTCACGTTAGGCAACGGCTTGTAGACGCCTGAGTCGGTTGAGTTTTATCACTAGAATCTTCGAGACACATTGCGGCTATTTTTAGGCTAGTTCCTCAGATAGTTGGGAGGTCAAGGCTGCGCCTAAGTTTGTACACAAGTGCACGGACAGCTATAGCTTGAGCTACAACACAACTTGAGACTCAAGCCTGACTCAAGCAGTAATACAAAGTTGTAATCGCTAGAAGCTCTCAACTTAATTTATTACATTTTTTTTTCTAAAAGTTAGAACACTGAGCCAAGATCATCGTAAGACAAACTTGAGCTTTGCCCAAGAAATAAGCCTAGGTCGTTCAACACTTCTCATAGCACCCGCTCCGACTTAGTTAGGACCAATTCTTGGCTCTTTGTCGCTCGAGATGAATCCCACTCTTGATGATTCCAGTCATACTCTTCTTGAAGTACGGGAAGAATCTCGTTGCGACGTTTTCGATGCAATCGGCCCATGAAGTTCGCCAAACGCCAGTTATCTGTGCAGCTTCAGTTTTGTATTGCTGTGTTAAATTAGGCAATTAAAAGCTCACCAAGTAAGATGTCTAGAATGGTCGAAGATAGTTCTTGTGGATCGCTTGCCATGCACAAGGGGAAATCAATTATTGGCACAAAACTTTGGCAGTAGATGCGTGACATCTGTTGAGTATACTCTGGCGGGTACCCATCGCTCTGGATAGCTGTTGTAAGGAGCGCGTGTTAAGAAAAAAATACAAAATAAAATACAAGAAGACTCACTATGCCCAGTTCCCGATAGTGCACTCGAAGCACAGGAAGCCACATCCTGAGTAGACTCTTGTACGCGCATCACAATTGTCGCACGTCCACGTATGCTTCTACGATGCGAGAGGGTTTGCATCATGGCCATATGATAGCGAGATCGGAGGGTGGTTGGTGGCTAGCCAACATTCTCTTGATCCCTCCTAGCTTTTATACCGTTGCGGCGTCTTCTGTATACGCAAGGAGGCCACTATGGCCCACTTCACGTTCAAACAGCATGATTCACAAACACGCGTTCGTGGTCCAATCGGTCGAGTAAACAGAAACAAATCGCAACTGTCGTTGCATCCGTAGTTTAGACGGTCCCTAACAGCTTCTCCCTCCACAGCCGGTGATATTAGTATGCTAAGCTCACATCGACCAAGCCATCATCGCGCAAAGAGCATACAAAGCGAGATAGTGTTTCTGAAGACCGTACCTTCAAGTAAGATGGTTTGTTAGGATAGGCCGTGACAACTGAGCGTCATAATTGCAGGGTCCGAGCCGATCTCCGTTGCAGTAATCACAAGAAGGTGTCAACGAGTTTAGGACCATCCTTGGCTCGGTTTGAGCTTCGTCAAGCAGGTGACAAGCTCGGCATTAGCTCAAGCAGCAGCGTATGGCTCAACCCGTGAATAGCTCACCAGCAGATCGTGATTGTTAACCAAGCAAACGTTTGAGAAAACACCAGGAACCAAGAGATTGCACGGGCAGAGAAATCATTATTAGGTTCAATCAGCATAGCTGGTATGATATTAGTAGAGTATATTCTGGTGCCTTAGTAAAAAAGCCTGACGAGGTTAGGCGTTGTGGATGTCGCAACCTGGTTCTGATTAGACTCTACAGATACATGCGCGCATAGGCACTTGTGCAAGTACAGCTACCTGGCGGAACTACGCTGTTTCACAAAAGCATCATCGTAATATTGATATCTAAGTAGAACTAATACATCGCTAATCAAGGTACTATCTTGAAGCTAATGAAACTTGAATCAAGCGGAGGAGAAAACGATGCTTACAGGCGATTTAGTTGGTTCAAGGAAGTAAGAACCTGAAATCGACTAGATAGCACAATATGGGTCGAATTAGACAACTTTAGTGGTCGCAAGGGTGACGCCGAGCAAAGTCGCCTCTGCTTGCCGCGTGTTGCCTAGGACTAAGCGCCGTTTGTCGGTGTTGTTTGTTTGGCTCTGATAGCAAGCAATCGGCGCTCAAACCACCGCCAGAGGGCTTAGTCCAATGAGACTAGTGATCTTAGGGGGGGTCCCGAACGACCCACCACACTTGTAAATCGG
>WSTJ01001801.1:0-10795 GCA_019623705.1 Ceratobasidium sp. 428 | reverse complement strand
ATATGCGTATGTAACGCATACAGAGGCCTGTAGAACGTTCTAGCATACAGTCTCTAACGTGTATATAAGGAGCCCTTTGTGTCATGACTTGACACGCTTCCCAGAATATATTCCAGATTTTATTATATTTTTCTGATATACTTTCCTTTTACGGAACATTTGTCATAAGCTTAGTTATCACCTTTATCATCTTTTGTCATCAGGGTTTCTTAGTCAGGTATCACGTGATCAAAGAATCTTCTAGAACGATTAGTCATCTTGTATTTCAACTCTCATATCAAATACCTGTATGACTCGGTTAGCTTCTCAGTTTGTACGCGTAGATACAAGGCTGTGTTCCCTGTAGTATATAACCAAGGGCAAGTTCGAGGTTACAGACCAAGAACTTGACCTCCTCGTCAATTCATAGTTCTTTCACATTCCTCTAAGTCACTGCCCAATCAGTCGGGCATACTTCATACTTATATCACCTATCTTGAGAGAGCTCTGACACTTTGGGCTCCATAGGTAACTCATCGTGAATATATAACATTAACCATTTATCTCACACACGCCTTTGAGCGTCGTCTTAGGCACACTGCGCATCGCGCATTTAGTATAGTTTTATTGTGTCTTATTAAGTCTTTCTACAGAGACTCTCCATCTTGATAATGCAGAGAGTCAGTACAGGTCTGACATCGGACCGCCCAGCATCAGCAAACATGGGTTTGAACTTGAAAGTGCTTAATTGACCTTTAAGACTTGGACCTAGCTTGTCAAGTACTTTAAAGATATAAAATTTTGTAAAGCGCTTCAAAGTGGTCTCAAGTCAAATCACATGACTTGCAAAGCACTTCAAAGCATGTCTCAAGTCGGATCATATAGCTTCTGAAGCAGTTCTAAGTTAGGCTAAGGCACCTTTAAATGGCCTTGAAAGCCATGTCATATACCTTTAAGCAACCTTAGAAGTCATATCACCTGGCTTGGCTGTTACCCAAATGGCACTCATGGTGAATGGTACATTTAACACCTTTCTGTATATGTGTCACACTACTCTCAATGAGTGTTTAAGCAGCGCATATATTTGCCAAAATGGGACGTATATTGACCGGGATAGCTCCTGTGATGAGCCGAAGAACAATAAACTGGCTGCATATATTTCAATATATTTAGTTCAACAATGCTCAGTAACAATCACGAAAAGACAAAAAAGTCGACACTAATCATGCCGAATGAAAAGGTTGCAGCATGTCTAATCCGTTGGTACACGACAAAGCAAGACAAACTAATATGCAGGAAGAAAAATGTACGAGTAAATCAGCAAAAAGGAAAGCAACAGGCAGCAAGCAATTCGAATAAACTCCATGCGGCGGCGGCGAAAGTCGCACGAATCAGGCACAACGATCGGCTTGAGTGCCGCCAATCTCGCCTCGTTTGTCCCGCAACATCGCCTCGAGATGACCGATATAAGTCGCCGCTGTGTGAACACTTGATAATCAATAAGCAACGTAGAGAATAAGTAGCTCGTACCTCGCTCCAACAATACGAGCTTTGAGCACTTTTCGTGAGAGGCGGGAAGGGCGTCCTTGAGACGAGCAAACCCTCCGCGCAGGTCATTCCGGCGGCGTTGCTCGGATTCGACAATTCGCTGGCAACGGAGATCGAGCGGGGACGAGTCAACGCTGATCGAGACAAAGTAAGTACGCAAACACGAATGAAGTTGATGACGTACATACCTGTCAACACGGGTATCGTATCTCGAAACACCCTCCTCGTCACTCGCTGACAGGCCTACGCTGCCCGGGTGGTTTGAGATGTCATCATCGCGTACCAGTGAGGTTGGGTGCCGAATGACGCCGCGTGACTTGGCATCTCTGTTTCGTCGATAGACAAGGCCCGCGTTATGTGTTGAATCTCAGAGACTGGACGAAGCGGATGGTTTGGACGAGTTGAGCGGGCCGGGCGAGTGGCGCAAACTGGACGAAGCGGCTCCGTTGTGGTCGCGTGTCCACGAAAGCCGGCGATCGGGATCAAGAGGGGAAAGTGTAGCGGGGGTGTGATCGAGGGGTGCACGAGGCAAACACTCGTTGGTGTCTCCGATAGTCCTCGCGACCGAGCTCGAGGGCGGGTAGGTGAAACAAGGAGCCGGGAGGTTGCGTGAAGAGTAAGGGCGAAGTAAAGCTGGAGTAATCGAGGACGAGTGTGTTGGCAAGGTGGAGTTGATCCTCAACTGGAGGAACTGCTCCGGGTCCGCGGAAGGTGTCATATCGCGAGATACAAAAGGGTGGGGCGACGAGGCGTGCATATTAAGTGGAGTATTGTAGAGGGCTGTGATACGTTGCGTAAGTGGCACGGAAAAGCAGAAATGAATTGATATAGATCGTACCGAGGGAGAATTAATGTAACGAGAACAGGAGGACGAAGCGAAATCTAGTGGCGAGAAACAAAGCAATCTTCGCGAGGTTGTTGTTAACATACTTCGCGCGCTGGATGATCGAGAAAACAGACACATACCATTCGCCGGTTAAACGGCGCTGTTTCTCCCAGTATTCAAAGACGGAAAACAGCCAAGACGACGCGTATTTGTTGAGGAAAAAAAACTTGTGGGCGGACAGGAGATCGGTAGACGAGGAAACAGGGAGAGCTTGACTAAGCAAATGGAATCGAGGAGCGAGGTGGCAGGTCATACGAAGTTGGAAGAGCGGGATTACAATAGCGCTTCGACGGCGACCCTCCGACGCGTGCTGCGTTGTGTACAACGACGTCGAAACGGAAGGCTGAGGGGAGAACGCACAGAAGCGCTCGAGATACACTAGCTTCTCAGAGGAAAACGATTGGAGATGTCGAGGGAGCGAAAAGATTGCCCGCACTCGACCAGCTTCAAGTCCTAAAGCTTCAAATTAGCAAAGATAGAGATGAAAACACGAGACCAAAACTTACGATGAAGTCCCTGTCGATCTGACGCGTCAGGACTCGGGAACAGAGCAACGTCGAATGAACCAGAACGTAAGACACGCCCTTCTAGGTCCGCTGACTCGATGAACGCGCGGACCTGGTCGGTTTGTGAATCGAGCGTCGGATCAAATGGGAGACGGCGATGACGAAGCCTGCATCGCCTCCATACGCTGAAGCTAGTGTCGTGCGAGATAGGAAAGGCGGTGGAGTGGGGGTGGCTGTGCCTCCGTGTATACACCCGGGTCATGTCCGGTGCTGATCCCTTGTCCCTTGCTACCACGGACTATACCACTGGGTTCTCCCCTCCCCCTCTCCAGCGGTCCGCCCTGGGGCGACCGAGTGGAGGTAGTCGATGGTGGCGGGTATAAGGTCGATTGCGTTATGTTTGTCGGTGAGGTAAGCAGCCTTGACACTTGGCCCAAGCGTTGGGCGCTTAGCGATCAAGACCGTGGGAGACGGCTGCCACACCTCATCATTTCTACGACCGCCGGCACCATCGACCAACTCTTCCTGCTCGCCTTCGTCGCCGTCATCCACCACACGATCCCTAACTCGCGCATCCCACACTAGCCCAGCATCGTGCATATATGCTCGCAAGAGCGACCATGCTTCCTGATTTCCCAGGTAAGCAATCATTTGCTGCGTTGCATTAACGTGGTTAGTCGCTGCCCAAGGTTTTTTAACAAAGTCAATATGTAGGCGCTCAGTTATCTCGGTGTTAAACCCTTCCGGCGCACCAAGCTGTTGAATGAGATATGGATAATGTGTGAGCATATGAATCTTGCGTATCTTGTTGAACCCGTCCTCATCCTTTACCATCCCCTTCTTGCCTCCGATGAAAACTGTCACGAGCTTTTCTATTCTCTTTACTATATGGACATTTTCCTCATTATATGCGCCTTAAGCGCCGCTTACTCATTATTAGTCACTCATTACTTACATAGACACTTATGTATTGCCGATCCGGGATATCCCCGCGGTATTTCCTTATCTCCATCGCTTAGGTATCGCTTAGCATAGATTCTCTCGCTTACTTAGTCAGTACTCTCGCGTAGTGTCTCAGTTAGTAAGGATTCTCGTACTTAGGATACATTCTCTCGCACTGTATGTTCTCGCACTCTGAATATATATACAGGGGTGATGAGTCTGGTTTTGACCCAGAACTTGTCCTCTTGTCTTTCGCATTCATCCAGTGTGATTGACTTTACTTGAGTTTACATTTCCACTTCTCTTAGTTCAGTTGCTCCCCTAGTTAGGGTTGTGACAAAAACGTCCTGCGATTCGTAAAAGTCCAAAATATCTCGATTCATCGCGACCAGATCATCGTTGGTTACCTCGTGTTTGTGAGCACGAGCCATGAAGTCCACGATGCCCCTTACGGCCGTAACGAGCTTCGGTTTATTGCACCCCGCTACGATTGTCAAAATCGTACGTCCTAACGCCTTCGCCTCTTTTCCGGTCCATTGACTGATCACCGAGATTCCATTCGCGAAGTGGCGAAGTTTTTGGAACCTCGGCATCCCCTTCGTACAGCGATCGAGTTCGTTCGAGGTGAGTAACAGCGTGGTCCACTTAACAATATGATCCCCGAATACGCCCTTGTCGAGCTGGTGTAGGAGATCCGGGGCTATGCATGTGGATATATCGACGTAAGGGAGATCCACCCAGAACGGGCGGGTTGGACGGATCCCGAGCGTGTTGATCGTGCGTGAGTACCCGTTCCAATGATCATCGAGCGCATCTAACGTTCGACATCGATCTCGCCGTGGATATCGCAGCGTCAAGTTCCCTCGTTTGTTCTTAGGTATCCAACAAATCGGGCAGAAACTTTCGTGAACGCAGGCGATCGTTGCCTGCTCGGGGAAGTCGGCAATGTATGCTGCGAGGATCGGAAAGATGCGGCGCACGCCGCCGTCAGCGCACAGTACCTCGATGCCCGTGCGAGAAATCGTCTTGAGGGGTTCCAGGATCGATTCAAGGCAGGTGTGGAAAAGCTGCCAGCCCGCCTCGCTTCGCTCTCGCTCGTTCGATATGTTGCTCAAATTTGAAACCGGTATGTAGCCTAATAACAACGTCGCGCGTTCGCTGGGGCACCCACGGATTTTTTTGCTGATGTTTCCGATCGTGATGTAGACCGGCCACGCCTTCTGGTTCCCGCTGAACACGGTCAGCTTAGTTTTGTCGGTCGAAATAATAATCGGTACGACAGTTGCGTATTGCCCAAGGATATTCTACTCACCACGTTGAGTCTCTTCACTTTCGGAACTAATATGGTACTAACCTGCATTCGCCACCACCACTTCCCTGACCACATTTCACCATATATTCGATTCTCTTTAGTTTCAGAGTCGTAGTGTTTCTCAGGGGCGAACCAAATGTGCGGGATGAATCTTCGATCAGACAACAGGTAAACTAATATATCGATAATGTTCCGCTTCCATAGGTCGAGCACCTCGTTACTCTGGTCGCCCCTTACAAAAATCGTTTCTCGGAACCATGTAGGGCCTCGAGGAAGGCGGTTAATTTCCTGCTCGAATTCCTTCTGGTTCTTCCATATCCAGTTACGGGTCTTAAGGTGTGTTAGACGCAAGGATAATATGCTATATTAAATCACGAACCCTAGGTAGCGAGAAGTATTCTGCCTCGTCGCTGCGGCAAATCGGCAAATGATCTAACCAGTGCGCCTCCCGAAATGTGTCCGGGTCTGTCAATGGCGTCGTGTATTTCGGCGGCGCCTCTCTATCTACATCGTAATATCGCAAGGCCGCACCGGCGGTGGGATCGGGGTGGGGCTCTGGGAACAAACTTGCGCGCGTCGGCTTGGCAAATGGGTGTGGGCCCCAGGGCTACAATCAGTGCGTTAAGTTAACCGGAGCATAGACACTATAGAAGCACTAACCGGGTCTTGTAGTATGTCCTCGTCCTCAATTTCGTTGGCGTCCTCCAGAATCGCGTTGGGGTTTCGCCGAGGCGGGTCGCTCTTTATGTTTTTTAGCACGACTAATAAACATTGCGCAGAGCAGGAAACTCGTGCACTTACCATTCGTCCGGTCACAGATTCATCTTCAATCTCCTCGAGCGTAACGCTTGGACTTCGGCGATACTGCTTCGTTTTCTGACAATCATGCATTCAGCCGCGCAATCCTCAGCTCTAACTAATTCACTCACCGGTGCGTCAAAAGTATCCGCCTCCTCCAAGATTGCATTTGGATTTCGTCGGGGTGGGTCACTCTATAAGTCCTTGATATCGTTAACTAACATCGCTCGGAACTGAAAATCTAATGTACTCACAATATACCCAGACATTGTTTCATCCTCGATTTCCTCGAGTGTAACACTTGGCAATCGACGAAGTGAGGGTGCCGCGACGGTTGGCTCGCGTTGCTGATTGCTCGGGCCTGGATCGTTAACTTGAGTGTGGTCCGCTGGTGGACGTAAGTTTGCCGATATGGTCTTGTTGGTTGCTGATAATCGCTTCGCCGCACAGCTCGGTTTTTGACCGATATGGCGTTCGACCGCCGGATATGTTTTGCCTTGCCACCCACAGGCTTCGCATGTTGGTAAGTCGGTAACTTTTCCCATAGCAGCGTAAAGAGACTGAGAGCGCGAGGAGAGTGGTTGTTTGCAGGGTTGGTTGTGTGCGGAAGGGGGGAAGATTGAACTTAGGCTTGTGAGTGCCAAATGCTCATTCGCCGTGTGTCATTGACTTAGAATGTCGGCATCGAACGAACTTGAATCGCTTGCCCGAAAAAACGTTTCACGGCCCACGCTGACAGCGGGTCCAGGCTTTTAGATTACTATATGCGTTCGGCGGGCCAAGAGCGCCGCCGTGATTGCGACACTGCGGCGCTCACATGACGTCAAAAGCTTCAAATGTCGGGATCGAGCACTAATTCTTTGCTTCTTCCCAACCGCAAAAAACGTTTCACGGCTTGCCTGACAGGTAAGTCAGACTTCTCGATCAACAAATGCACACATGGGTTATGAGCATTCCTTCCTCGGATGCACCTCTAATTGAATTTCTGCACGATCGCGACCATTCTTATTTATTTTTTATCCAGCCTTTCTCATAGTTTGCCGGCGTGTAACAACGCCGCCCCCACAAAATGACGATTGGTGCGTCAATTTAGGTTTGTGATTACATTCGCGAAGCTCAACACAGCCACATGCCGTGTTCGAACTTCACTCGACCACGACCACGACCACCCACGACCGACGTATAAAGCGACCGTGCTCAAAACGACCATGCCAAATCAACTATTCATACTCATCGCGCCCACCCTGTCTCATTCGACAACCTCTCTATTTTCTACGCTATCTTTAAACTATGCCGGAGTCCCAGACATCGGGACGCGTCCGACGTCCATCGTGGCGTCTTAAGGAGTACGGTATGTTGGTTTACACTACAGTTACGAGTCGTGGCTCAGATAGCTGACTATTACCGCAGATCAACAGTGCCAAGGACCTTTGAAATCGCTCTCCAAGAGCGTTGGACGACAAGAAACACCACCGACAGCCGAGTCGCAAGCCGCCGAACGAGCCAAGAAACAGGCAGCGGTTGCCAAGGCTCGTGGCAATACCTCGCTCCCTGGGCCCCTCAAACCTCTGACGCGCGAGGACCTCCGAATGGACGAGGAAGACGAGTTGGCCGAGGAGGGCGAGGAGGGCGAAGAGGATGGGGATAACGAGCCGGGCGAAGAGAATGAGCCGGGCGAGGTGGATATCGGCGAGGACGACAATGACGCGGCCGACCGGTCGTTGCTCGGTAAGTTCTTTTCTCTCTCTCTCTTTGTCGTCCGATTGCTTACAGCCTACAGATTACCAACTTGAGGACCTCGCGGACGAGGCTGACCGTATTGAATGGCTCTATCTGGCCATCGAGAGGCTTGGTGGTCGTCACGATTATCGTAACGACTTGGCGTTTCTAGACGAGCGCTCGCTACGTGCGGAGATGAAGCAACTCGTCTCGGGTGGATCGGCTCCCCACCGCGGTGCCCCAATGTCTGGCGATGTTCGCCGCGTGAGCATTTTCCCTTCATCATATGATCATTTACTCATTGTCAACTACAGATCCAAACGGGTATGACCCACGTTCTCAAGCCCCCCACCTCTGGCCAATCGTCTCGCGTTCAGCTCGTTCGCACGGATGACGAGACAATCGGCCTTGACAGAAAACGTGTTGGGACTGAAGATCATCACGAGTACGGGCGGCCGACCCCCGCCAAACTCACTCGCACCGATACGTCCACCATTACTCTGGACGGAACGGTTGTCTCCCCTCCACGCCGGCACGCTCCAGCCAACCCCGCCCCGCGCGCTTCCGCCAACACCGTGCCGCGCACTTCCGCCAACCCCGTCCCGCGTGCTCCTGCCAACCCCGTCCCGCGCCCCAGCCAGCCTACTGCCACGAAGCGGACACACGATCAAGAGACCGCTCCATCTAAGAAGCGGGCGGTTGTCCTGCTCGCTCGTATCCATGCGCTCCGCAAGGAGAACAAGAAATTGACTGCCGGAACGAGTGCTGGACCAGCGTCGAAGAAGTCAAGCACGTCCTCGAAACCCAAGCCCGCACAAGTTCCCCGCTCGCCTCCCTCCGATGTCGAAATGCGCGGCCTTTTGGGCAACGAGCCTGAACCCGCCGCACCTAAGGTGAATCGTAAGGACCGGCGGTTGGCCCCGCAAGACGACGGCGCCGGCAACGCGGGTGATTCCGGCGAGGAAGTCACGCAGGGCGAGGGTGTCGAGCAGGGCGAGGGTGTCAAGCAGGGAGCCGAGCAGGGCGAGGAGGTCGAGCAGGGAGCCGAGCAGGGCGAGGAGGTCGAGCAGGGCAACAACAACGACCTGACCACACCCAAGCTCACAATGCGTCAGAGGTCGCAGCTTGCCGCCTTCACGCCCGAAGCCACCGAGCTCGTCCAGTACTGCATGGACAAAATCAAGCTCGACATGTTTACGATCTGTCCGTTCCCCGAAACGTTGACGCCGAGCCCCAAGGACAAAAAGGTCTACTTGGACCACTGGTTGGTCAAGTATTGGACCAAGGGTCATGAGGAGCTGCGCGAAGGGCAGCCCTTTGTCCCGATGAAGGACGTCCACGCTGCCTTCGTAAGTTGATCCCATTCTGTTTGTTTTCTTTTGTTTACTACCAATTATTTAGATTCGAAACCAGCTAGCTCCAATCCGCAACAACTTGAGGAAGTCGTGCGAAGCGCTGGTGTCGGTGTACTTCGAGCTGCAACAGGGTGAAGACGATGTCGCCAAACGCGCGCAGGATCTTACCGACAAGGGGAACGAGAAATGGATATCACCGGTTCGTAAATTTGCTCATTGCGTTCACCTTTCTCTTATCCGTTTCTAGAACGAAGAAGACGACGATGAACGGTTTAAACACCCGATCATCCAAAACACAATCGTTAACGCATTTTTTAGGACCCATAAGAGCTTCGGACACACGCACCTCGAGGGGTTTACTCCGCTCGTCCCAATCCCCACGATCGCGTACACGTGTTCCATCGTAAGTACTTCAAATCCGTTTAACTCAATGCTAATGTTACTCGAAAGATCCGTAATCGAATCAAGTCGTACGAAGTCACAACGAAGAACGCGGAACTCGATTCTGCTAGCGACAGCGGATCGTTTACGATGTACATGAAGATGCTCGAAGATACGCGGAAGGCGAACCCGGGAAACCTCCTTGATGCCCGGTTGAAGATCACAGCTGCATACCTGTGAGTGCTATTTAATTTACTGGCACTCCTGTATTTATTCCCTCGTAGCAAGACCCAGCCTAAAGCCAACCCCGCGCTGAAGCCGAAGATGACCTTTGGTCGCGACCGTGGCATCAACATGAGCCAGCTCGAGGCTGTCGAGGCAATGCGTAAGTGTCTGTCTTACAAATTCAAATTTGACACTCATCATTTGCAGTCCCTGCGGGTGCGCCGCCGATTGCGGATTGGGATGGCGTGAAGGATGTTAAGGGCAAGGGCAAGGCACCAGCTGATGACTCGGATTCGGATTAACACATTTTGCTGCATGCTGACACTAATATTCTACCATCCTGACCGCGTTCTCGCGTGATAATCTGATCCTGTTCTCGCCGTATTCGACTTTTTATATGCTTACCCAACATGTTTGTACATAGAATATGCTTAGGCTATATGATAAGCACATGCTATGTCTCCCCTAATATTTTATGAGCGATTTATGGGCGATTTTTATTGGCATTTATTGGTGCTTTCAGGGTGCTTGTAAGCATATATGAGATACTTTAAAGGTGATTTTTTTAAACTTTAAAGTGTATATATGCGAACTTTTATTAACTTTGAAGTGTATATATGCGAACTTTTATTGACTTTGAAGTGCATATATGCGAACTTTTATTGACTTCAAAGTGTATATATGCAAACTTTCAAGTGCTTAACATGACATGTATGAATGCTTTATGTGTGATTGAAAGGATGGGTATATAGACTTGAATGATGATTTGAAGCTCATATATGCTGCCTCAAAAGTACATTCCAAGCATCACTATATACACTTTCAAGCACTTTAAAGTCCTTATAATCTGTCCATGATAACTTTGAAGTTCTTGAAACTCAGCTATGGTGTGCTTTAAAGCCCTTTCAAGTGCTTTAAAGATTGGACCTATCTTTTTGTGCTTTAGGTGATTATGGTGCTTTAAAGCACTTTAAAGCACCCAAAGATCAAACCCATGTTTGCTGATGCAGGGACGAGCTGAGAGTTGCGCTGCTGGACGGGTTCCCTCGCCTCACTTGTCTGATTACGGATGAAGACACGACACTTAAGTGGCCTTGCCGCACATTCACTTGGTGAGTATTGTACATTGTACGCGCCGCGTGCT
>WSTJ01001800.1:0-10795 GCA_019623705.1 Ceratobasidium sp. 428 | reverse complement strand
ATATGTAAGATTCCTACAGATTCCTTGGCAATCCTGAGGAATCCTGGGAATTCCCAGGAATTCCTCAGCATTCTTTTGCATTCTTTTGCATTCTTTGAAAATCTAGAATTCACTTGCATTCTCTACAATTCTTGTGCATTTATTCACATTCCTGGGTATATACATCGGTAGGGGGGTTTTGTCCGGTCCCGCTTGCCATACTCCTCTCTGCGTCGCTCTTCGGCCTGGATCTCAGCTTGTGTGTATACCCGAGCTTGCCCCACTCGCCTCCCCCGACCCGATTGCTTACAATGACCTCGAATGGCCTCTTTAGTCGATGCTAGCTCAGATCCTAGCAGCGCTGCTCGCGCTTCTGAGCCTTTGATCATTGACACAGCATCAAGCAGCGCTGCACGCAGATCATCTGGCGTGGCATCTGGGTTGCCTGCAAGATCAAGGTATTTTGCAGTTGCTCGCTGTTGTTTTGCAGCGGGGCTAGCTCTGGGCCCAGCAGAGTCCGATCTAGCTCGTAATTTCTCACGGTAAGCGTTCATTTTGTTCGTTCGCCATGCATCTAATGGAGATATTCCCGTTGCTTCGAAGGCGCTCTTGATGTTCTTCTTGGTGTAAGTTGATTCCCGTGCCACTTGGAGTAATCTGGCGCATATAAGCGATGTAAACAAGTCTAAATCTGAAAAATGGTGAGTACTTACGTTGCAAAGAGGTCCTTACGTCAGCAAAACTCCCCTTTACTCACGAGCACGGATCGAGCTCGGGATTTTGCGGAGATTCCTGAGCGTGTTATATAAGGTTAATGAGTGCTCACAAGCACCGGTATGGGTACTCATAAGCACTCGGAAGAACCAGTATAGGTACTCGTAATTACTCACAGCAGCTTATGAATACTGAGCTCGGGATTTTACTGATTGCTTGTGAGCAGAGGGACATATTTGTGAAAATACAAAGGCTTGTACAAATGCCACGGTACAATGTAAATAACTATATTTATGCTTTGTATTTACACATGTACCCGAGATCCAGCCACGGCGACTTCAGACGTGAAAGACTTACTGATGCAGGCAGAGATCGCAGGATAAGTGGTATGCGCCGAAGAGCCAAAGCCATCTTGCAAACAACTACGCCTTGATACCTCAAGCACAAAAAGATATCAGAGTATAAGTCAGAGCGCAGTATGTAGATTATATGTAGTGGGAATACTCAACAAATCATATCTCCAAGCTTTCCAGTCGGGATTCGCCCGTTCTACACGGCAAAAGAACAAAAAGCGAGAGAAGGGGGATGATTGTGAGAGAGAGTCGAAGGTGTCCCAGCCGACCTTTGAGTCGCCTCAAGGTGCAAATGTAGCTAAGTATAAGGTACCAGAAGGTACCCGGCTATGTGATCCGGGATCCCATGATCCAGGTACGCTGCTCTCATTGGCTCAAATCATCTGATCCGAATCTGATCCACATGGATGTGCGCATAGATTCTTGTCTAGTCTTGCCCGCCCCTTGCCCAAAGGCAAACTCGACTACAACCACCAACCTTTCGTGAATACCACCCCCCCTCAGCTCGCTGTTCCCATACCCCAGCAGCTTCATTAGCGGTAAGAATGCTCCCACCAAGTGTCCTGTAAACTCTACGAGTTGCTAACAGTGCCACCAGATCTTGCCCGCGCACCATGATTGGTACCCGTCTATCTTGCTGACTTTTTGGTGGTAGGTACAATCGTCTCTTATTCTTTTATATTGTTCACTGACAGTTTGTCCCGAGTACGGTGCTACTTATCATAAAACATGTGGGTGAATTGTGTCGTAATTAGCAATTTTTATCGCCACTGTAACAGTTTGTGCTAGCTTAATGTACGTTGGACACGCCAGTGGGCAGCAAGAGGATCCTATAGCTATGGATGACAAGAGACAGACCTAGGTCATGTGACCCCCTACTACAGGCTCCCCCCCTCAAGGCCAGCTGGCTGCCCTCAGTCAGCAAGGAACAGCCTACATCAGTGGAGAGGAGATAGAAAGAGAGTACAAGGCACAAAGTAGCTAAGAGAAACAAAAAGACAAGAAGAGAAAAGAAAAGAAGAAAGGAAGCAGCAAAACTCAGGGGAAACAAAAAAAGACAAAATTATCGAACTGCACGGGCCCTCCTGGATAAGTCATACCAGCCGTGGACAAAGTCCACCAATGGTTCCATCTCAAAAGAGTTAGCCATATCTTTCCATTGACCCAAACCCCCGGGAAATAACAACCGGGCCAAATAGTCTAGTGCACCCGGGAAATTCACTTCCACAGTATGAACATCCAGTGCAGCCTCCTGTGCTGAGTACCCTGCCTCTGGGGCATGAGAATGCCGACCGTGGGCCACAATATAGGCCATATCTGGGTCGATCTCGCGCCCGCGAACTCGAAATTCGCCCGGTTTGGGATCACGTGGGAAGTCTGGGGGAGGCACGACGACGGGTGGTGAAGGACTGGGGGGTGGAGTGGGCTCTCGAGGGGTCGGGCAGCCGTAGTCGCAGCCGTCCGTGCCGTTGGCCTGCCCAAGTAAGCGGGGGATGTTGTACATCGACTCCCTTAGTCCCGGTGGTGTGGCTGGTCGCTTAGGGACGTGACAAGACGATGGGTGGAGCAGAAACGCGTCGGCCGACCCCTCTGAGCACTCAGGGCAGGCTGCGGGGGTGGCATTGGTTGCTGGGGCAGGCGGAACGAGCTGTTGTCGTGTGTTGTACGCCCGTCCGACGGCTTCAAACGCACGGCCGCGCTTTTTCTTACGCCCAAGGCCGCACCAGGCGTTCGGATCCGGAGCTCGCAGACACTCGAGGTCTCGAGGTTGCCCGCTAGCTCGTTGGAGTCGCGTCTCGCGTTCTTGTTCGATTCGGCGCGTTCAAATCCACTCGGATCGTACATGTTCGAGGAGTACTCGAGACTCGGTCTGAGCGACCTCGATGAGTTGCGCGCTGCGTCGGATCCGTTTAGGGAGCGCCATGTACCACTCGAGCTCGACAGGAGGCCGCTCCAGACGGTTTACGGCCTCTCGCAACGAAGATTCGATGGCGCGGGCGGCTTGTTGATCGGCCGGGTCGTTGGCGGGCATGAGGGCGACAAAGACTTATGTAGCGGTGTCGAACCAGAACGGATTCCACCACAAATGGTGTCGTTGGGTGCGCAAGAGCGAGAGGACTCGAACGATATGTAATACGGGTCGAACGAAGCCGGAATAAGCGAGCCAAAAAAAAATCAGATGCTGAGGGATGGCGATTGGACAGACGGTTGGGCGTGCGAGTCGGCGAGGACGGCAGCGACAAAGCAACGAGCGAGCTTGACGTGACACAGAGCGTAGCGGTTGACGCGCAAGAGTAAGGGGAGTCGAACGATGGGCGGCGCAAGACGAATGGACGATAAACGGGGGAGCTAAGAATGAAACGGCGAAAGAGGCGGGTGGGGCAAGTGGCCAAGCGAGGACTGGTGCGATGACAGCGGCGACGGGGCAGGGACGAGTTGAATCCCACAACAAGGACCGCCCCTTGATGCGCAACGCCGCGAGGATTCGAACGATATGTAGCGCGGGCCGAACGGAGCAAAAACGAGTGAAAGAAAAAAGTAAAAGTAAAAGTCGACGTTGAACAACAGCTAGATGTGTGGGTCTGCAAGAACGGCGACGACGACGCAGCGCCTGAGTGTAGCACAACACAGAGTGCACAATTCGATGCGCAGAGACAATGGGAATCGATCGAGACACTAAGCTGAGCAAACGAAGCAGAATTGACTGAGAGAAAAATTAAAACCGTAAGACCAAGTGTCAAGGGCCAGTTGACGGGCCTAACTCGACAAGTTCGTTGCGGGTCGCTTAGATGACGGCGGGCGCGCGCGCAAACGAATGCGTTCGATGCAGAAAAAATAGGGCTATCGAACGAGGTATAAAGGAGCCCGATTGGCGCGTTTTTGAGGCGGGGGATGCGCGTCGACCGAAAGGGGGAGGCGGAAGGGAGAGGATGACGCGAGTCGATCAAACCTTAACGAAATGGGGTGTGCAGGGGTGCGTTCGATTTGTACGGAGCAGGAGGGTGTCGTGGTATAAGTACTGAGGCGGTTACGCGCGTGTGCGCGCCGGAAAATCGAGGAGATGGGTGAGCGCCACTAAGGGTGGCTGTGCGCGGTCTTAGAACCGCAGAGGGACGCGTAGAACGTCGGAACACGCTAGAAAAAGCGCAAAAAAGGCAGAAAAGCGTACAGATGGCACGCGGGCACTCGAATCCACACTCGTCACCACGGTGGACACGCCAGTGGGCAGCAAGAGGATCCTATAGCTATGGATGACAAGAGACAGACCTAGGCCATGTGACCCCCTACTACAACGTTGTAACTAGTCGTTTAATTAATTGTCGTGACCTTGACCACGACCCCCTACCTTTTTTTTCCTTCTTGTGGCTCACCCTTTACGTAAGCCACATCGCCTCCTATGGCACTTCTTAGAAGACGCCATTCATGCGCAGCTTCGCGCTGTCGTCCGCAGCACTCTTCTTCCTTTGTCTCTCTCTTACGATTGGTAGACTCGTCGTACTTTACCACTTTCCTTATGTACTGCCTCGTCTACCATGTATGACTCACGAACGCACAGACCATGTAGATACTGTATATAAGGCCTGGCAGCAAGCCTGGAAACCCCAGCTTGCTTTACCTCGTCAATAACCATTGAATACTATCAGCTCTTTATCCCTTTATTTTACCTAAGCGCAAGCAACTTAGAAAGTCGTCTTTACTTTCATTAGTCAAAGACTCTACCTTAAAGATCAGGCCAGCAACTTTGTGATCTTAAGACGCCTCCAAGCTACTTAGTCAATCGACTAGAGTGTGAGACTTGCAAACAACCCTCCGAGCCACTTAGTCAATTGACTAAAGTATAAGACTCCCTCTCAGTACTTAGCTAACAAGCGCCGCCTAAGTACTTTGGATCACCACCCCATATAGTCCATAAGGGACATACAAGACGCTAAGGATCACCTAGCCACGAGACCACAAGGGTCTAACCTAGTGCCAATCA
This sequence comes from Ceratobasidium sp. 428, assembly GCA_019623705.1. Lineage (NCBI taxonomy): Eukaryota > Fungi > Basidiomycota > Agaricomycetes > Cantharellales > Ceratobasidiaceae > Ceratobasidium > Ceratobasidium sp. 428. The sequence continues at coordinate 5,770 of WSTJ01001800.1, read as the reverse complement.
CCCAGCCACGCGTCCAAAGGGACGACCGCCACGCATCAGATCTTAAGTAAGGCTATTAAGCACCTTAATCCGTCACTCCAGATCCTTAGAACACAACCCTAGAATAGGTCGTGACATTGTAAAGCAAGCTTCTTGCTGATCCGTGGCAACTTCAAGGAAGAAACATATATAATATGTCTCGTCAACCATCTGACGCATCTCCTGCACAAACCCACTCCCAGTCTAGAGCTAACGCACGAGCACGCACATCAGGAAAACTCCCCCCAGCCTTGGAGTACTATATAGTGCTAAAAGTCTAGAAAGTCGCCCGAGGCGGGGTGCGACTTTCTAGATACTAGTTAGTACTTTGCGAGCACTTGGAAAGTGCTTGCGGGTAAGGGTCCTATTTGACCACTCACCAACCGGTGCCTGCGCGTCTCACCGCTCCCGGCTGTCAACCCGGCTCTGAGCTCGCCGGTTTATAGGGTACTTGGCCGTCATGCCGTGGTCCGGCCTAACGGTCATTTACCAGTCAGCAAAGCTCCTTGCCTGTTGGTTTATAGCACCTTACTTAGCTGTGCATGCAATGGATGGGCATAATTTCATTTGTATGTATTAACAAAGACTATACAGGCGTCAAGCGTGGCCAAACAAGGGATATGAGTATCAAATGGTGTGAAACAAGTAGTACGGCGGAAACATGTGCTGGCAAAAGTGGGCGGACACGCGTCCGCAATGCAAACGAACAAGGACAGGCGCAGGCGCACAGATGTGCGGCGTTGGAACACACGTCAAAGGCGACGGTGCAGTCACAGAGCCGACGCATGCGCGCGCATGTACGAACGGTCACAAGGGACGGCAGTTGGTTGGGCGAGTTAGCAATGATCCCAAGAATAAACGTAAATACTGGTAACGCGTACAGTTCAGCGTGTCAAGCCCACTCGAAGATATAGATAGCCTTAGTAAAGTAGTATGTCCCTGATGGACAGTGACTAAGAGGATAGGCGATGAGTAGACTAGTATTGACGAGGAGGTCAAGTTCTTGGTCTATAACCTCGAACTTGCCCTCGGTTATATACAACAGGGAACACAGCCTTGTATCTACGTGTACAAAGAACGAGTCATAACTAATTTGATATCCGATGTGAAATGAGAAGTATTAGTCAGTCTTCTGGAACATTCTAGTATCACGTGACATATGACTAAGAGACCCTGATGACAAAGATTATTAGATAAGAGATGACACATCCATATAACTGTTCCATAAAAGGTATGTGTCTAAAATAAAATATATAAAATCAAGATAATATTCTGGGAATCGTGTCAAGTCATGACACTACCCCCCGTCTAGACCCGAGGGTCCCTCTGAGCACGTTTGTTTTTATGATGAAACTTCAGCAATGCGTCTTTAGCGTTGACCAGATGTTCGTACGGTTCCCAAGTGTTATCTGCTGGTCCATAGCCTTTCCATTTGATCAAGTATTTGACGACACCTCTTGCTTTCTTGGAATTAAGAACGGTTTCCACTTCGAACTCCTCTTCTCCTTCTGGAGTAATAACTGGAGGGAGTGGAATTGGTTCGCGTTGGTAAGGGTCGTTTTGTTTGAGGAGTACTTTAGAGATATGGAACACAGGGTGAACTTTCATAGTATGAGGTAGTTTCAACTTGAAAGCATGTGTCCCAATCTTTTCGAGTACTTGAAATGGTCCTAGTCGTTTTGCAGCCAGTTTTCGTGAAGGTCTGTCTGTTTGGATATCCCGGCTGTCAATGAAAACTCTATCTCCAATGTTGATTTTTGCTGGCGCCCTGTGCTTACGGTCATAAAACTCCTTGATTTTCTGATTAGAAGTTTCTAAGGCCGCCCGTAGTTCATCGAAACTGTCCTTTAGCCAGTCGGCCCGTTCATCCGCTGCTGGAACGTCCTTAGTATCCGTATCCCCAATGGTAAACTGAGGGTGGAAACCGTAGCATGCGAAAAAAGGAGTTTTGCCGGTCGATGCTTGTACGCCGTTATTGTAGGAGAATTCAGCCATTGGTAGTAGCGCAACCCAGTTGTCCTGCCTGTGAGACACGTAGTGCCTTAAGAACCCTTCCACTACTTGGTTTGCTCGTTCTGATTGTCCGTCAGTTTGAGGACGATAGGCAGTAGAGAAGGAGGGTTTAATATCTAGGCGTTTGTACAATTGACGCAGGAACTTGGAATTGAAGTTGGGGCCTCTGTCTGATATGGTTTTCTTTGGTAGGCCATGTAATTTCCAAACGTAAGTGACAAATAGGTTGGCAACATCGATAGCCGTGGCGTTTGACGTAGTCGGGATGAAATGTACCATTTTAGACAGTCGGTCAACCACTGTAAGGATGGCATCGAAACCTTCAGACTCTGGGAGTTGAGTGATTAAATCATAGGTAATTTCTTCCCAGGGTCGTAATGGTAGTTCAATAGGGTTTAGTAATCCGGGTGGTACTTGATTGCTATGCTTGTTACGTATACAGGATTCGCAATGGGATACGTAGTCATTAACTGACTTCTTCATGGAGGACCAAACGTATTTCCAGGATACTAGTTCGTACGTTCTGAACTGGCCTGGGTGTCCTGCGGCTATGTTGTCATGACGACTTTCCAATATTTGTTTCCTTAGTTCCTTGTCGTTGGGCACATAGATCTTGCCTTTAAATCTCAGGAACCCTTCGTCCCATTCCCAATCCTTGACCTTTTCGTTGTCCTTAAGTGCTGTGATGACTTTTGACAGGCGTGGGTCTTCCAGTATACCATCTTTAACCATTTGATCTAAGTCGTGATCTGGTGTTGTTGCTGCAACAAACAAATCTGGTGGCAGCAAAACGGAGTTTTCACCCCCCCCTTCAGGACGGTGTTCCTCCTTCCGAGACAAAATGTCTGCCCGTTTGTTTTGAGCACCTGGACGATATAAAATTTGGAAATTAAAGTCTGCCAAGAAGTTTGCCCATCTCGCTAAGCGACCACGGAGTTCTTTTGTAGTCTGGAAGTACCCCAAGTTCTTGTGATCTGATAAAACCTGAATGGGGACTTCTGTTCCTTCCAGTAAACGCGCCATTCCTTGAAGCATTTAATCACGGCCAGTAGTTCCTTGTTGTAAATGTCATAATTTCGCTCTGCCGGTGAGGAGGACTTCGATAAAAATGCAATAGGATGCATTTTTCCGTTGTTGGCGATTTGAGAAAGTACTCCCCCCACGGCGTAATCCGAGGCGTCTGTCTCCAAGTAGAATTGCTTTGCCGGGTCCGGTTGGATTAATAACGGTGCTGACTTGAGTGCCTGTTTGAGAGATTCGTAGGCCTTCTGAGCGTTTTTGTCCCAGTTCCAGACAGTATCCTTCTGTAGTAAGTTGAACAGTGCACGAGCTTTGCCGGAGTAGTTAGGCACGAATTTACGATAAAAATTCACAAAGCCAAGGAATTCTTGTAGTGATTTGACATTGTGTGGTACCTTCCAATCTACCGCCTTCGTGACTTTTTCTTGGTCGACCTGAACTCCTTCTGGGGAAACAATGAGGCCCAGATAATCAATTTCGGTGACGTCAAAGAAGCATTTTTCTAGATTACAATAGAGATTGTGCTTCTTAAGACGAGACAAGACTTCTCGAACATGACCCGGGTGATCTTTGGGGTTTTTGGAAAAGATCAAAATATCATCTAGGTAGACAATCACAAAGACATCCAAGATATCACGTAGAATGTCGTTCATGAAATGTTGAAAAGTGGCCGGAGCGTTCGTAAGTCCGAATGGCATGACAAGGTATTCGAATAGACCGTATTTGGTCTTAAAGGCTGTCTTCCATTCGTCCCCTTCGCGGATGCGTACTAAGTTGTATCCCCACTTGAGATCTAATTTTGTGAAGATCTTGGCACCTTGTAGTTTCTCGATGAGGTCGTTTGTTCTAGGAAGGGGGTAGACATTTTTCACCGTCATATCATTTAACCGCCTATAATCAATGCACATGCGTAGTTTTCCGTTTTTCTTTTTCACGAATATGACAGGGGAAGCCATCAGTGACTTTGAAGGTCGGATGAGACCATGTTCAAGTTGTCTTTGTATAGTCGACCTCATCTCTTCGTCCTCTTTGACTCCGACACTGTAAATAGGACCGTGTCTTGGGCGTGCATCCGGTTTAAGGTCAATTTGGATGTCATACGGTCTGTGTGGTGGTAGAGGACTGGTTTCTTCTTCTGCAAAGACCTTGGAGAATTCTTGGTAATTAGGGGGTAGCTCCGTGGTGGCAGCTAGTTCAATCTCTGGAGTATGACCCGAGAGGATAGTGTGCGCTGTATGTAAACAGTTCTTGGCGCAGAATTCAGAGTTGAAAGATACACTTTTGTCCTTGAAGTTTATAGTAGGGTTATGTACACTTAGCCAGGACATACCCAGCACTAAGTCGTGTTTTCCAATGTCCACTACATATGCACTTAAGACTTTGTTGTGTCCGAATATCTCCAGGTTTAGAGCACAGTATTCGGTGACTTGTCCTGAAGCAATGTCGCGTCCATCGATGACGCGGAGTTTTCTGGGATTTTTCAATTTCTTGGTGGGTATTTTAAATTCGTCTACTAATCGACGATTGATAAAAGTAGAGGTTGCACCAGAGTCTAGCATAGCCCAGCCCTGGAAACTTTTCATAGTATAGGTTGTTTTTTGATCAGGAGTCGTTTCTAGTGGATGCGCGCGAAAATAGAGTAGAAGTTGTGATTTATTTTCCAGACTCATACATTCCAATTCCTCTATGTTACCATTGTTACGCGCGTTCACTTTATTCAAGATTTCGCCCAAAACAGTCCTCCTGGCTCTGTTCAGGCGTCCTCTTTTTCCGACTCCTCACTTTCTGATTCTACCTTTTCTACGCTGGCCTCGTAACCCGACATGGGTCTGCTTGGGCAGTTCTTGGCCATGTGGCCTTTGCCTTGACAACGGTTGCATATCATTACCGACTTTCCTTTCCCTGCACTGTCCACATCCATAGGACCGGGACCCTTGGGATCACTCGGCGTGCTTGGTGCTGGCCGAGTGTCTTTTTTCAAGGAGTCAAAAGTCATTTTGACTTCACTATCCTGACCATCCCATTTGACCCAGGGGGCGTTAAAGCCTTTAGCGTTTTTAGCGATTTTGGTAACTTTGCCGCGAGTTGCGCGACCATCCGTTCCAATTGTAAAGACGCGGTCACCCTTGGATAAGAGTGCCTTGGTAGTCGTTGCCTGGGTGGTCGTGGTGGTGGTAGTGCGCGCGGTGGTTGTAGAGGCGGGTGAGGGAGTATGTTTTGGTTTTTCGACCTTAGCGAACTGTTGAATGTGTTTGTCGATGAGCAGAGCTCGCTCAGCGACTTGATTGAAGGTGGTGGTGCCTGCCGGGTCAAAGCTCTGTGCGAGCATGCTATGCTTGACTTCCATAGACAGGTGGTCATAAAACATGTCGCGCAAGGTTATGTCATTGTACCCTAGATAGGCCGATAGTCTTTGGAACTCTGTGAGGTAGTCCTGGACCGTACCCTTTTGGCGTAGCTTCTTGAGTTCTTGTCTATGGTCATCCCCTTCATTGAGTTGACCATAGCGAGCATTCATTTCGCGCCAAAATAGGGTAGTATCATGTAGCCAGAGTACTACTTGGTTGCCCAACATGTCGACTTCAAGATATGACTGAACCCATTGACGGGCTGATCCAGAGAGATAAGATATAATAAATGCGATTTTAGCGTCCTCTCCATGGTTGGGCATGTTTGTGTCCATGAAGAGACGGCAGGATGTCATAAATTTACGAAGCTC
>WSTJ01001799.1:0-10798 GCA_019623705.1 Ceratobasidium sp. 428 | reverse complement strand
ATATAACGAGGCCAAAGCAAGCCTGGAGGTCCCAGCTTGCTTTATACTCGTCAACCACCACCGAGACCTACACTGTAGACAGTAACTAGACGCAAAACACACTTTTGACACCAAAGACAACGTAGCCACTACTTAAGGAGACCACAGAAAGAGACAGTGACCGAGGTCACGACAGGATCGTTGGGTCTTCTGAAAGGAAGACCCGCTGATGTAGGCACCGGCGCTCGATGTGGTCCCGCCGGCGGGCTGCGTGCAACAGACCAGTCAAAATTTGGGCCAATGCCATACGCGTCGGGCAAAGGAGGCGGGTTGTTGAACAGAGAAAGAGGATTTTGAATCACGGAAGATAATTTTTTGCTAAAGTCGAACATGTTGGTGAATCAAAAGCCGGTCTTGATTGAGGTGAATAGACGTGTGGAAGTGCAAGAGACGCGTGCCAGACGCAGTATTTGAAGGGAAAGTCTAAGATACGGAGGGGAGAAACCTTATATATTTCTTCGGAGAGCCTTTTGAGGCTTGTATATGTGAGTAAAGCATAAGGGGCAGGCTTACACGTACAAGCAGAGGCTTAGACGAACAGAGTTCACGCAGCCTCACGTACATAAGGTTTGGACTTGATTAATAAGCGGAGACACTTGTGGCTATATTGGTGTGTTGAATTTTGTAAAGTCTTAACGCAAGTTATTGCGTTTACTTGAATACTATGTAAATATATTAAAGACCAATGACGTATAACTACATTTCTATATCACTATCTTCCCGGAACTTTCCTTTGTCCTCTGCGTCGCTCATGACAATCGCTTCTGGAAGACGCCCGATTATGCCGCGGTTGAACAACTCGTCGGGAACATGGAAAATGTAGATGTGTGGGATAAACCGATAAAACTCCCTCTGGACTTTCGGTAATTTCCTTAGCCATTCTCCACTCATGCAAGTTATCGGCAGCCCTGTGACGTTAATCTCGCGCGTGCTGACATTGTCCGATGGAATTCGGTTGTGCATCTGGCTCCCCTTGCTCCCAGGGCCTTTGATCCATAATTTGTTTAGTAAATCTAGCTTACTGGAACGATCTTAGTAAACAAAACGATGTCCTTTGAGAAAAAGATGCGTACCTCTTGAGAACTTGAACGTGCAAAGACAGCTCTGGACGCCTATTGATCAAGTAGGTATTCTTCCTCACCGGGTCTTCTTCGTCGGAACTGGTTCCATCGAGACCAAGTCGAGTTACAAGTTGGCGATGCATACCCAGAGCCTTTGGGAATCTGTCAAGGATTCGTAGTCGGCTTTCGTACAGCTGTTTTATATCATGATTAGGTCAACAAACTCGGACAAAAAGTGAATATAACTCACCGTTGCCCTACGAGAGGCCTTGCTCGCCTTCTTCAGTTGAGCCTTTTTAAGGTTTTCCGCGTCTTCCTGCTGCGCATTTTTCCAGGTTCTACACAAATAACGAATGTGTTCTGAAACCTGAGCCGGTAGCTCTTTAAGCTCTTCCGGGGTGAGCGCGTCGCCTTCCCACTTCGCACAGACTTTCTTGAGCACAATCTCCGCAGCTATACGATTAAAGATTGACTTTTTTGTCTCTTCCCAGCGGATCCCGAAGTTGTTTTCGGTAGGGTATCAAATTTCGTCTGGGGGTGAATCGGGAAGGGGCTGGGTTTTATTGGTCCTTTTGAGGAGTTGCATGATAATTTCACGGATGGCTCGCTAGGAGAATTGAATTGTTAATGGTGTGTCTAAAACAGTTGAAAGAACATACCGATATGAAAACCCTTCGCGCTTCGCGGGCTTGCTTGCCAGCGGGATCGTTGTGGGGTACCGATTGATCCCAATTTTCTTCTGCTGGCGGCTGAGACGGAAAAGGTCGGCGAGGTCGTTTGGGATTCGGTGCAGGGCCGGAGTTGCTTTCTGGGTTTCTCGACTCTTTGATACCTTGCAACGCTTGATGCAAAGCGTCCTGCTTCTTGATCAGCCTCCCCATTAAACGGCACACAAGTTTCTGTCACTCAGGTTAGTACTGTTTACGGCAACAAATAGGAGTACTCACGAGGTCAACATTTCCATCATCACTGCCTTTGTACAGAGTTTCAAGGACCTTATCGTGCTCGGATTGCAGGCTTTCAAGAACTTCTTCGTGGTCAATTTCCATGGTCTGTGGCCGAGCGGCGGGTGTGCTAGATCCAAGTTGTGACTGGCCGGGTGTTTCTCTCGGTTGAGCGAGGTTACGAGTGGCATCATGTAATGCCGCCTGCACTGTATGAACCTGAAGCGTGTGAGTAAGACGACAACGTAAAGCAGGAAGATAAGGCTCACCCCACTCAATGAACTTCCGGCGCCTGGAGTTGCGTTTGGTAGAAAACCTTGCACCGCCTCATCTGAGTGACTGTAGGATGCAAGATGTGAAAGAGTAAATACCTCGAGCAGAACTGGGAGGCTGTGAAGGGTCTCCTTGGTTCTGAAGCCCGTGAGGGCGTTTATTCTTGAAGTATAGAGTATAAATTTATGGAACAATTAAGCGAGAAAATGTTACGCACCTGTAGTTCATCGTTGTTTGTTCCTGTCTGGTCCTCGGTCCGAGAGTGTTTGGAGCGTTGCAGCGGGGGTAAATTTGCTTTTGAGGGTCGAGAATATGGATTTCGAGCGTTCACAGTGGCGGTTGAGACCATTGTTTGGGGGCCTCGGCCAGTACCTCGCGAAGCGTGAGTGGGGACCAGGCCAGGCTGTGGGTTACCCGTGCTCGTTTGAACCACCTGAGGTGCGACTATCCCAGGTTGAACATTTGCTAAAGGAACGGGCTGGGCCGTTGGTGGAACTGGAATTTGAGGTGGGGCATGTTGTGTGTGTTGGGAGTCCAGTTGCGCCTGAAGCTGTTCTGCCGAATGGATCCACTGCGGACTGGACGGCGCTTGGGGCTGTGGCGTCGGGTCAGTGGAGACTGATTGGCCTGGTTGAGCATGATGATGACCAAGTTGAGTGCCCGGCGGTACTATAGACTGTGGTTGAACCGTCGAGATAGGGGTCGTAGGAGGTTGGATATGATTATGTATGATTGACGGCACGGCAGACTGAACGACTGGCTGAGCAACTGGTTGAACGGCTGGCTGAGCGATTGGCTGAGCAATCGGTTGCGCAATTGGTTTAGCAATTGGTTCTGTGTTGTTTGCGCCACGGGTTGAGTTATAGGTCGGGCTACAGGCTGCACAAGAGGCGGCGCGGCAGGCGGCGCAAATAGCTGAGCGAAAGACTGGGCGACGGGCTGGGTGACCGGTTGAGCGACAGGTTGAGGATAGGGGGCAGCCAGCGTTACGGGAGGAGGTTGGGTGACGGGTTGAGCGATAGGTTGGCTGACAGGCTGAGCGACGGGTTGAGGATGGTGGGCAGGCGATGTTGCGGAAAGAGTAGGTTGAGGTTGAGCGATGGGGTGAACGGTTGATTGTGTAGCAGACTGGGCGGCAGGTTGAGCGATGATGCGGCCATCAGTGGGAGAGAATAATTGTCGAGGGAGGGTGTTCTATTGTAGTAATTTCATTTAGTTCATAAAACGCAAACTCAGGTTGGTACTGGAATAGGGCGTACGCTATCGTTATGCGCTCCGGACGACATCATCAGAAGTAAGCGTTGGCCAGCAACAAAGAGGAATGATGAGGGGGGGAAACAAAAAAAAAACAGCGAGTCAGGTTGTTATGTAACAATATGGGGGTGGCTTATGGCTTATCTTTTGCGATCCAGTAATAGTAAGGCTTTCGCGGTTTCGTTCATGATTTCCGTACACATTATATGAGCCTGGGTGTCGACGTTATTATGGTTTGTCGGCCTTATTGGCTTGGGTCGATTGGTTAGGTGTAGTCGAGGGGATTCAGACGCTTGCCCTTGGTAGCGGTCACGTGTTTCTCGTATATAGTTTCCGAAACAGTACTTTTGCTCGTAGTAAGAAGTAGTAAGACACATAATTGCCCACAATTAATTATTAGAAGAGCATAAGTAAGGTACAGAACGTAAATACAGAACCGGCTGATCTACTAATCACTGAAGACAGAAAAAATTCCCTTGTACTTTCGAATGTATCTAGCGTAACTCTCAGCCAAGATCCAACGAGGCGCAGACCTCCCACGCTGGAAAAGAACGTGGGTTGGATACAGTGGGTGATGCGATCCTCTCGTTGCCTCAACCCATTCGAACTGCCCATGGCCATCTTGGTGGGATACGCATACCCAGAAGGTCGCGTCGTTTGCTCCAGGTAGTATTGAGGCATGGATGTCACCAATTTTACGGCCTAGTAACGGTGTACGAGCAATACCTCCTCGCGGTGAGAACGACCAAATCCCGTCGCTCGTAAATGGGTTGAAGCGCTTGGGGATAGTTTGATAGTAGAGAGGACCATGCTGTGAACGACTGGACCATAGGTTAGCAAGAATTTTAAAGCGTAAGTGCCTATGAAAGATTAACTTACCCAAGGTGAAGATCGAGCAGAGGAGGATGATAGCGATAGACGTGAAGTTCAACTTCGATCTCGGGTGTTTCGGACCTGGAAAGACGCGTCAAAAATTGCTTGTTCAATGACATATTGACAACTTACCTTTCAGCCGCAAACTCATGCAACGTTGACTTACGAGGCGACCGGCGAGGGGAGAGTGACTGATGAGTAACAGAATGACGAGGCGACCGGCGCAGAGAAGCAGAAGTGCAAGCCATCAAGGCGAATTTGGGAGACAACGAGCGGAAGGTTGTAGGAGGGTTGTACGCGTATCCTGAGTTACGTGCATGCTCTTATACTAAGTACCGGCGAGATTTGTGAGCTTGGCGCACAAGCAGGCGCCCAGGAGTTTGCCGCAGCCACTCAACAGCCTTGTAGGTGAGGGGCATGACAGCAGAGTTGAGAGCCAAAGCCGCCAGTTGACTTAGAGTTTATGCTTACGCAGAGGTTTACGGAGTACCAGGTAAGATGACATCATATAAATCAACCACAGAGAGCCAAACATTTTTGAGAGATCCAGTAGTGTTATATAGACAGTTGACCAGTTTTACGACAGTTAGTGCAAGTGGCGTCAGCTGCGGGGAAAGGTGGGACGTGGTGAAGCAAGATTAGAGGCCAAGAATTAAAGAAACCCGCCCTGAATCACGCGGAGGTTCTGCAGTGGCTGTGCTGGACAAGTCTCATGCGTGCTAACTTTGGCTGGCTCAAACAGTCAACGGAAGTGCGTCAAAGTCTAGGAATGTCAGTTAAACTAATGAATAGTTGAGATAAATCTATAAAAGTAAGAGAAACTTTAGCATACTCGGCAAAAGTGTGCGGAACTGCAAGGAAGTCGAAGAAAGCCTTAAAAAGTGTGGTTTCAGGCGCGACAAAGGTGAATAAGCCGCTTACGCCCTAGGAGTCAACAAAAATGTACAAAAGTATGCAGAACTCGTTGATAGTCTTAGAAAGTCAGCAAAAGTACGAGAAAGTATAAGCCTCACCGAAATCCCCAACAGCAAGCCTCGCGGAGTCTAAACGTCTGAGCGCTACAGAACAAGACGAGGCCCACTCAACCGTGTATTTAAGATCGCCTACTTCGCCTACCGTGAATCCCAGACGCGGATCCCCTCTCTTACACTCTCGCTCTATCTCAGTACATCTCTCAAATGTCAAACTCCCACGACACTACAGTCCAGGACCATGCCATGGACTGGTCATCCGAACCCACCAATAATGCTGAGTCTGCCACGGCTAACCACAAAACCACCACAACTTCTACGAAGGCTGCTCAGACCGTTGACGTCGATATCACCGTCATTCTCAAGAATACCAAGACTCCCAAGACAGAAACTGTCAAGCATGGCAATCAGCTCCGGCCGTATTTTGACTACAAGCATATGGCCGGCAAGCATATGGCCGGCACATTTATCTTGGTTCAACTCCTTTACTGGGTACGTACGCACTGTCTTTACGGAACGCTGTTTAACGTTAGCTATAGCGCACCAAACAAGTGCTTGCCCATATGATTTTCCTCGGCAAGCACTTGCAGGCCATCGTCTACGTTAGTTTCAGCCTCTGGGAGGACGACCTCCTCATGTGCCTCCACGCTTTGGTGTTGCTTACCCAGGTACATGATTTCTTCTTCTTATGTCTATCTCTCTTGCTTACACTTAGCTCGTGCAACAGGTCTTTTTCCTTATCAAGGGCTTGAGGCTTTTTGAGGCCTACGCCGTCAAGATTATTCAGGTTGTGTTTGTGTCAAGACCCCTCTAATCAATGGTGATGATGATGCGACTAAGTCAAGAAGTATGTCCCTGATGGACAGTGACTTAGAGGAATGTGATAGAGGAGAATAGAATTGACGAGGAGGTCAAGTTCTTGGTCTGTTACCTCGAACTTGCCCTTGGTTATATACAGAAAAATGCACAGCCATGTATCTACGCGTACAAAGAACAAGTCATAACTAATTTGATATGAGATGTGAAATAAGAAGGATTAGTCAGACTTCTGGACCATTCTAGAACACGTGATATAGATAAAGGTTATTATGAAATACAAGAGATTAAGTAAGCGCTTGGTCATAAGACAATTGTCCCATAAAAGGAAAGTGTTTCTGAAAAAGATAGTAAATCGAGATTATATTATATGAAGCGTGTCAAGTCATGACACTACCCCCCGTCTAGACCCGAGGGTCCCTCTGAGCACGTTTGTTCTTTTGGTGGAACTTTACTAAGGAGTCCTTGGCATTGATTAGATGTTCATAAGGCTCCCATGTGTTATCCGCAGGACCATAGCCTTTCCATTTGATAAGGTACTTAACTACACCGCGGATCTTCTTGGAGTTGAGTACTGTTTCCACCTCGAATTCTTCTTCTCCGTCGGGCGTGACTACCGGAGGGAGTGGAACTGGATCTTGTTGGTAAGGGTCCTCTTGTTTCAATAGTACTTTAGAAACATGGAACACAGGATGGACCTTCATAGTATGAGGTAATTTTAATTTGAAGGCATGCGTTCCAATTTTTTCAAGTACTTGAAAGGGGCCTAAGCGTTTGGCTGCCAGTTTCCTAGAAGGGCGATCGGTTTGTATATCTTGGCTATTAATGAAGACTTTATCTCCCACATTGATTCTGACCGGTGCTCGATGTTTGCGATCATAGAATTCCTTTATCTTTTGATTGGATGTTTCTAATGCCGCACGCAGTTCGTCAAAACTGTCTTTAAGCCAATCTGCCCGTTCATCCGCCGCTGGTACGTCTTTGGTATCCGTGTCCCCTATAGTAAATTGGGGATGGAAACCATAGCATGCAAAGAACGGAGTTTTACCAGTAGAGGCTTGTATGCAATTGTTATACGAGAACTCAGCCATTGGTAAAAGAGCAACCCAATTGTCCTGCCTATGAGATACGTAGTGTCTTAAGAAGCCTTCTACTACTTGATTAGCCCTCTCAGATTGTCCATCCGTTTGGGGGCGGTAGGCAGTAGAGAACGATGGTTTGATGTCAAGACATTTGTACAGTTGGCGAAGGAACTTGGAGTTGAAGTTGGGTCCCCTATCTGAAATAGTTTTCTTGGGTAGGCCATGTAGTTTCCATACGTAAGTGACAAATAAGTTGGCAACGTTGATAGCAGTAGCATTGGAAGTAGTTGGAATAAAGTGTACCATTTTGGATAACCGATCAACGACTGTCAAGATTGCATTGAACCCTTCCGATTCTGGAAGTTGGGTAATCAAGTCATACGTGATTTCCTCCCAAGGTCTAAGGGGTAGTTCGATGGGGTTGAGTAGACCTGGGGGTACTTGATTACTGTGTTTGTTCTGTATGCAAGATTCACAGTGAGAGACATATTCATTAACCGATTTCTTCATGGAGGACCAGATGTATTTCCTAGAGACAAGTTCATATGTTCTAAACTGTCCTGGGTGGCCTGCTGCTATGTTGTCGTGACGGCTTTCTAGGATTTGTTTCCGTAGATCTTTATCGTTAGGGACGTATATTTTGCCTTTGAACCGTAGGAATCTGTCGTCCCATTCCCAATCCTTAACCTTTTCATTGTCTCGTAGCGCTGTGATAACTTTTGACAACCAAGGATCTTCCAATACTCCATCTTTAACCTGTTGATCGATGTCGTGATTGGGCGTTATTGCTGCAATAAAGAGATCTGGAGGCAGCAAAACAGAGTTTTCACCCCCCCCTTCAGGACGGTGTTCCTCCTTGCGTGATAAGATATCTGCTCGTTTGTTCTGAGCACCCGGTCTGTAGAGGATCTGGAAATGGAAATCTGCTAAAAAGTTTGCCCAACGTGCTAAGCGCCCTCTAAGTTCTTTCGTTGTTTGAAAGTATCCTAGGTTCTTGTGATCGGATAGAACTTGTATCAGCAGTTCGGTTCCCTCGAGTAAATGCCGCCATTCTTTAAAGCATTTTATAACTGCCAGTAACTCCTCGTTGTAAATATCGTAATTCCTTTCTGCTGGTGAGGACGATTTGGATAAAAATGCAATTGGGTGCATTTTTCCGTCTTCGGCAATTTGAGAAAGTACACCTCCTACGGCGTAGTCCGACGCGTCTGTTTCCAAATAGAACTGTTTGGCCGGATCCGGTTGGATTAGTAAGGGGGCGGATTTAAGCGCCTGTTTGAGTTCCTCATAGGCCCCCTGAGCGTTCTTGTCCCAATTCCAAACCGTATCTTTGCAAAGTAAATTGAACAGGGCATGTGCTTTGCCAGAATAGTTGGGGATGAATTTTCGATAAAAATTGACGAACCCAAGAAATTCTTGTAGAGATTTGACATTGTGGGGGATCTTCCAGTCTACTGCCTTGGTAACTTTCTCTTGGTCTACGTGTACTCCTTCAGGCGACACAATTAAGCCTAGGTAGTCAATCTCTGTCACGTCAAAGAAACATTTTTCTAGATTGCAGTACAGGTTGTGTTTCTTTAAACAAGACAAGACCTCTTTAACATGTCCTGGGTGATCCTTCGGGTTTTTTGAAAAAATTAAGATGTCGTCCAGGTAAACAATCACAAAGACATCCAGAATATCACGTAGGATGTCATTCATGAAATGTTGGAATGTAGCTGGGGCGTTTGTGAGACCAAAAGGCATGACTAGATATTCGAACAATCCGTATTTAGTTTTAAATGCTGTCTTCCATTCGTCTCCTTCGCGGATGCGGACTAGGTTGTAACCCCATTTGAGGTCTAATTTAGTGAAAACTTTAGCCCCGCGAAGTTTCTCGATAAGGTCGTTAGTTCTTGGAAGTGGATAGACATTTTTGATAGTCATGTCATTTAATCGTCTATAATCGATGCACATACGAAGTTTGCCGTTTTTCTTTTTTACAAATATAACTGGAGATGCCATAGGTGATTTGGATGGACGTATAAGCCCATGTTCGAGTTGTCTTTGGATGGTAGCTCTCATCTCTTCATCTTCTTTGACCCCGACACTGTAGATTGGTCCATGCCTGGGTTTAGCATCCGGTTTCAGGTCGATTTGGATGTCATATGGTCAATGAGGGGGAAGTGGGCTTGTTTCTTCTTCTGCAAATACTTTAGAGAATTCTTGGTAGTTTGCAGGGAGTTCGGATGTAGCCGCTAGTTCGACTTCTGGAGTATGTCCCGAAAATATAGTGTGAGCTGTATGTAGGCAGTTTTTTGCACATAATTCTGAGTTGAAGGAGACACTTTTGTCTTTGAAGTTGATGGACGGGTTATGAATGCTTAGCCAGGACATACCCAGCACTAAGTCATGTCTCCCGACGTCCACTACATAAGCGCTCAGTACTTCATTGCGGCCAAAGATTTCTGTGTTTAAAGCACAGTATTCTGTGACTTGTCCTGAAGCGATGTCGCGTCCATCAATGACGCAAAGTTTTCTTGGTGTTTTTAACTTTTTTGTAGGTATTTTGAACTCGTCCACTAAACGACGGTTTATAAAAGTAGAGGTAGCGCCCGAGTCTAGCATAGCCCAGCCGTGAAATCCTTTCATGGTATAAGTTGTTTTTTTGTCAGGAGTGGTTCGTAAGGGATGCGCGCGGAAGTAGAGTAGAAGTTGTGATTTATTTTCTAAACTCATACATTCCAAGTCGTCTATACTATGGTTACACGCATTGACCTTGCTCAAGATTTCGCCTAAAACAGATCTCCTGTTTCTGTTCAGGCGTCCTCTTTTTCCGACTCCTCTTCCTCGGACTCCATTTTTTCTACACTGGCTTCATAGCCCGACATGGGGCGGCTTGGGCAATCTTTTGCCATGTGCCCTTTGCCTTGACACCTGTTGCAAATCATTACCGACTTTCCCTTCCCCGCACTGTCTATATCCATTGGTCCTGGGCCCTTTGGGTCACTCGGCGTACTCGGCGCTGGCCGAGTGTCCTTTTTAAGGGAGTCAAATGTCATTTTAACTTCTCCCTCTTGCCCATCCCATTTAACCCAAGGCGCGTTAAAACCCTTGGCGTTTTTAGCAATTTTGGTAACTTTGCCGCGAGTAGCACGGCCATCTGTTCCAATAGTAAAAACGCGATCTCCCTTGGATAATAGGGCTTTAGTAGTAGTTGCCTGGGTTGTAGTCGTAGTGGTGGTATGTGCCGTAGTGGCGGTCGAGGGGGAAGATGTATGCTTAGGTTTTTCGGTTTTGGCAAATTGTTGGATATGCTTATCGATAAGCAGGGCACGTTTGGCGACTTGGTTGAAGGTAGTTATGCCTGCTGGGTCGAAACTTTGCGCCAGCATACTTTGTTTGACCTCCATAGATAGGTGGTCGTAGAACATATCGCGCAACGTGATATCATTGTAACCCAGATAAGCAGATAGTCGTTGGAACTCGGTAAGGTAGTCTTGCAC